>APFE030189915.1:310883-329101 GCA_000404065.3 Pinus taeda
CTCTACACAAATTCTACAAAAAGTACAAGTATCTTTCTTATTTCCTTCTAGATCCATCTTTTTGAACTTTCCCAATATATTTTCAATGTCCTCTAAGACTTGACAGTCCCAGAAAGGAAAAGGGAGATTGTACAGTCTCACACATACCAACATTGTTGAGACCACCATTGTTGTAGCATCAAACTCTGGAAACCATGGACTTATGAAGAGTCCTACTCTACACCAAAACCATGGCCCCTCATTGAGAGTTAAATCCTTATCCTTTTTTGTATCAAATTGAACAACAAAGAATCCCTTAGAGCATAAGGAAATTCATAGTTGGGAGTCCATGTGGTGAATACCCACCAATTTAGAGCCTCTAACTTGGGTTAGAACCCATTGAGTCTGCAAATAACAACTCTAGTTTAGAGGATAGTAAAAAGACCATTTACCTATGGTAAATTAATTTCCATAGCTTATGTTTGTTCCATTAGTTCAACGATGTAAGGTCCTGAGTTATTTTGAATTTGATCATATGAATTGTGTGTCTTCCCTTGCACTGCGTCCTGGAAAGAGTCTGATCTATTAGGTTTTTTGGATCAAATAACTTCCTTATATGAGACTATTCCATTAGGGTTTCTAGAACTCTAAGCTCCACCTAGCAACCTCATATTTGAGATAATGGTGGAATCTCACACAATGCCATATTTCTTCAACTTGAAAGAATCTTGTAGCAATTTTCCCTCAAATAATAGACTTTGAGCAAGTGCAACTTTACTAAGGATTTTCTTGATGCTTTATTTTAGGATTCCAACCAGTTTCGAACCCCTGGTCTAGAGAATGGGAGTTTCCCCTCTGAGATTCTTTAAGAAAAATTGAAGTGTTCCCTCTTCCACCTTCACCATCTGTTTGGTTAGATCTAAGGGAGGAAACTGGTGGATGTTCTAGATAATGTCCCTCATTTTATGATCAAGAATTTCAATCATATCTATTCATATCTCGAGTCTAAGGAGAAGTTACTTTATTTTAATATATATAACATGTTAATTCGTGAAAAATTTCGGAAAAAAATTACATTGAAAATATTTGGTCAACGCGTTTCGAACCAGCCAGTGTGGTTCATCTTCAAGACAAGATGAAGAGATGAATCTCAGGAGAAGGCTAAATAAGAAGATAGGTCAACCTAATGGCTAGAAAAAAAACGATTATATTTATTTCCAATAATTATCTATGTTATTATAACATCTAATTTCAATTTTTGAATGCAGTCTTCGACAATTGTAATTCATGATGAAAAGAAAACACTTATGGAAAAATTATGCTAAAAATTAATGAAAAATTCAACACTTCGGCTTCATCCATCATCAAAAACATAAAGCAAAAAATAACAAACAAACAAAAACAAAAAATATCCCAAACATTAAACGTTGTGACCATTTTTAAGACAATTTCTCTAAAAACATTTTCTTCTTATCTAATTTCAATACTTATCCATATATTTATTTTCAATAATTATCCAAATATTGTGTAATTGATTGATTTTACATGGCTAGTAACTTGATAACACACCTCGAAACTATACCACTAGTGACATTCTCGACATAACCCATAGGCAATGCTTGGTCAAATTACTTTAAACAAGCATCTTATCATATAAATCCGGGGTTCGGTAACGACATAGAAACTTTAGAAACTTTACAACTTGTTAATACGAGTAATGCACGTTGTTAACGTTCGTGTTCACATGTATGATGCTCATTAGAGTTATAATTGCATAAAACTACTTGGTCTATATTATTTTATTTGAATTTAATGATATAATTTTGGTAATACATTTTCTAATTTATTTTTAAATATATTAAAAGATATATACCAGAAAAGAAATGGAAATATATAGCTTATACACCTTTAATAAATCCGGTCACAGGCCAACCATTTTTAATTAAATTTTAATCGGATAGAGTGTTGTGCAAAGCTCGAAACAAATATGAACCATATAAACCATTTTTTCAAAATATTGAAATAACACCCTTTACACCAAACACCAAATAAAAAATGGTGACGTGAAATGACAAGGGGTTCTAGAATCACAATAATTCTAAAAATTGAGATGTTGACGCCATGATGAACGTGGGTACAACGGGACAACACGTTATTGTCAAAAAATTACAATAATCAACATATGTATTTGTCAATGTATATACCTTTAAGCATTAAAGCTAACATGGTTGTAACAATGTAATATACTATTATTAGGAGTAAAGTAAGCTTTGAGTGGGATTGAAGTTTAATTATAATTGTGTAATAAAACATTTTAATAATGGATAATTTACAAAATACAGGTTTATCTTTCATATATTTTAAAAAATAATGTTAATATTATGGGTATTAAATATTAATTTATATTTATTTTAATTTCATATTTATTAAGAGTTAGAGTTAATTTCAAGTGACATATAAAATTTGGAAATAAAATTATATTTTTAAAATAGAAATTAATCTTTTGTGAAATTTGATAAATTAAATATTAAAATAATCTAACTTATATAAATACTATATGATTTTATTTTATTGAGTCAGATTAAATATTTTTAGCATAATATTATAATTACATATTATTTACCACAATTCTTTTATATGAATTTTTAGCATAATATATAATTACAATATTTTTCCACATGTGCTTTTATATGGATGGAGAGGGGTCGCTCCACACTATTATATATATTTATATGTAAGATTTTTTGATAAATAATCATATTTTGGGTTCTCGCATATATTATATATAAATTTAAATGTAAATAGACTTCCTGATAAAAATCATATTCATTGAATATATGGAATGGAAGTGCCTCTACACATAATTATATATAATTTAATATGTAAATAGGTTTCTTGATAAAAATATCATATTTCATTGAATATCCACATATGTGGTGTTTTAGAAAACGGTTTTGACAGCTGCTTGTTTTAGTCCACCTTTTCTATTCTATAAAAAAATACTTCCTAATTACAAATTCGAATCTAAAAGTAAGATATGTCAATTTGCAGCACAAAAATGTCCAACTCTTCCATAGTCAAAACATTTAAAGGGCAACTTCCCTTTATATTTTCTGGAGCCACGCTTCAATTTCTTAGCTAATTGATCCAACTCCTTATCATATTCACAACTAGTGCAGTCTTGATGATCTTTGTGTGGCTTGGCCTTTTTGGATACTTTGAATGTTACTTCTCTAGGTTCATACTTCTCTCTTCCTATTCTCATCTCATAGGTTGTGAGAGTACCAAGCAGCTGGTCCATTCTGAGATCCATTATATTAGCCATTTCTTCAATAATTGAGACTCTGGCATTAAATCTCATGGGAAAAGATCTTAATATTTTTTTAACAATCATCTCTTCCTTTGTTGAGAATAGCAACAAGAAATGTTAAAAATAACATCTAGAAATTCCAATTTAATTTGTCCTTGAATTAAATTGTAATTTTATTCTCATAGCAACTTGTAATAGTTAATTAAGCTAAATTGACTTAGGAAAATTGAGGTGGAAGTTTGTCTAGGCTTATGTAGAGTGATCCCTATATTTTAGGGGCTCGGGTTTAGTTCTTTGGAGTTGTAATTAGATAAATCAGTCTAGCTAAGTTATAGTGAGTTGAACTAGTTCTAACAGTTGGAGGAACTAGCAAAGGTCTAGTAATGGAGTAGTGCACCAGTGCATCACTAGTACCACACTAGTTAACTGAAGATTCACTCATAAATATCTCATGCATGTTAGTTTGGAGGAAGACCCAACTGAGATTAGAGTTTAGGGATAGTGTACTATCAGTTGTATAATTTTCCGAGATGTACAGATGGTGCATGCAATCAGCTGAGGACCTATGTTTGGATTGCACAATTATGGAGAGGGAATTTCCACATTAAATAGAGTCTAATTACCTTAGGGATTGCGCGATGAAGTAGGGGATGGGAAGGCTAGTAAATTGGATAAGTGTTGGCAAGAGTCAACCTAGGAAGCAAAGAGATAGATTGTACTAGTGCAGGAATTGTTCAGGACGAACAAGAATTGTATTTTCTTCTCAGAAATTTTCGTTAATAAAATTTATATAGTCGGATTTTTTAGTAATTGCTTTCCCTAGAGAAATATTGTGTTATGTGCGATTTATATTCTTCCTTTTCTTCTTATTGATTTCATCAATTAATTTTGGTTTCAGCTAAAGAGTAGAGTAGAATCTTGTATTGTGTTTTAGCATATCATATAATTTGTTGAATCTACAGTAAAAATCTGCATGGTATCGGAGATTAAGAAAGTATGAAGAGTAGAATTTGATTTTGTTGTGCAGGTGAAAATCGAATTTGCAAGTTCATACTTCAGAGAAGAAATATGTCATTCTATAGTTTGTGACCTAAGTGTGCCTTGGAGGGAAACTCGAATTACATAGCTTGGAAGGACGAGATGGAGGAACTGTTGGAAGATAATGGCCTCAAGGAATTCACAGATCTTTACATTTCTAAGCCTCTAGCATTGAATGCTAAAGATTTGGCTAAATGGAGAAAGTATGTGGTAAAAGCGAGAAGAATTATCTTGGAAGAAGTTAGAGACCACATTTTCTCGAGTCTCCACTCTAAGGATACTCCATACTCAATGTGGAAGGCGTTGATGGACATGTTTCAAAATAGCAGTGACCATAAAAAGTTGGAACTGAAGGAAAAACTCAGAAATATCAAGATGGAGAAGGGTGACTCAATTTCGAATTACTTGACCAAATTTACCCATTGCCAGGATGAGCGTGGAAGTGTTAGGATTATTGTTTCCAAGGAAGATATGGTGAGCCTAGCTCTTCTAGGACTTCCAAAGAGCTGGCATAGTTACCAGGAGTCTATTAATGGGAGGGAGAAGCTACTAGATCGAGAACGGCTATGGTGGGATTTGGTACAAGAAGAGTTTCGTCGGAACACCAAAGATGGGGCATATTCCAAAGACGTGGAAGAGGACTTTGCATTAGTCAGGAAAGGAAAGAATTCCAAGGGAAAGAACTCCCAAGGCGAGGAGGGCGGCAAGAAGAAGGACTTGTCGAAAGTCAAGTGTTTTCACTGTTACGAGCATGGGAACTATGCCATGAGTTTCCCACAGAGGAAAGCAAGCAAGAAGGAGCTTGCAGTAGCTACAATAGGTGAAGTTATAACTTAACAATTTGACCTTGATTTCACTCTCATTGCATGCATGGCTAGCACTATAATTGGAAGCGTGTGGTATGTCGACAATGGTGCCTCATTCCATATGAAGGGGAATAGAAATATCTTTAGTGACTTTAAGGAGAAGGAACTCAAGCAGAACATAGAGTTGGGAGATGACATGAGGTATAACGTTACCAGGATCGGTACAATTACCTTTCATAGGGAGTCTGCCTCACCTTTCATAATCACATATGTGATGTATGTTCCAGGACAAAAGAAGAATATTGTTTCCATCGCAGTATTCGAAGATTGTGAATGATGCGATTTTTAGTACGGGAAATTTTTTCCTTAGACACATCATCGCAGGATAGTTGAAACATATCGGTGTGCGATTCAAGAACCTAGATTATCTAGAGGTCAAAGATGCATGCAAAGCCTTAAGGAGAAAGGCAAAGGTTAGAGACTTGGTGGTTGAGAGGGAGAACAAATTACCTCTCAACATGCAGCCCCAGAAGAAGCCTTAGCAGTAGTCTCAAAAAGTTGTGGAGAAGCCACAATTAGAGAAGCAGAGAGGAGACTGAGTGGAGAGATCCACTCAAGTAGAGAAGAAGTAGCCTCAAAAGTAGCCTCAGAAGCATCCTCAGAATGTTGTGGAGAAACCACAATTAGTTAAGAAAAGAGGAGACCAAGTGGAGACATCCACTCAAGCAGAGGCGTCCAGTAGGAGGAAATTTTGAGCCAAGTGGGTAGAGGAAGCACATGCAGCCATACCTCCAGGTGTGAGGTGGGGTGATACAAAACCTCAGTCCATGAGTTACAGAAATTTTGGTAGGGTCCATTGAGAGGTTTTGTCTCATGGATCATTACCTTGCTACGGGAGCCCACAGTACACAATAGCAAGATGGATCAGTGGCAGTTGATGTAGTCATATATGAGAGTGACAACGCAGAGGCTAGCAATAATTAGATACTAGAGAGAGCAGAGTAGATTTGACAATAGGGCAAATGGCATAGAGATAAAGGAAATGCTTGTAGCAGTCAAACACTCTGGTGAAATATGCATCATACTGATTCAAGATTTTTTTTTTTTTTTTTTTGGGGTTTTTTTATAGTTTCAACATATGTGGTAGAAACAACACTAGAGATAAGTGTTGCATGCATAACATTACAGAGGTACTGGATCAGGATAGGATTGAATTCATTTCTTGTTGAGAGGGAGTGTTGAAAATAGCAACAAGAAATGTTAAAAATAACATCTAGAAATTCCAATTTAATTTGTCCTTGAATTAAATTGCAATTTTATTCTCATAGCAACTTGTAATAGTTAATTAAGTTAAATTGACTTAATTGACTTAGGAAATTTGAGTTGGAAGCCTATGTAGACTCATGTAGAGTGTTCCCTAAATTTTAGGATCACTAGTTCAATTCTCTTGAGTTGTAATTAGATAACTTAGTCTAAATGAGTTATGGTTAGTTAAACTAGTTCTAACTATTGGAGGAACTAGTAGAGGTCCAGTAGTGGAGTAGTGCACTAGTGCATCACTAGTACCACACTGGTTAACTGAATATTCACTCATAAATAACTCATGCATGTCAGTTCACCCAGTTGATATTAGAGTTTAGGTACAATGTACTATCAGTTGTATAATTTTCCAAGTTGTACAGATGGTGCATTTAATGAGTTGAGAACCCATGCTTGGATTACGTAGTTATGGAAAGGGAATTTACACATTAAATAGAGGCTAATTTCCTTAGGTATTGTGATAGGAAGTAGGGGATTGGAGGGCTAGTAAATTGGCTAAATGGTTGCGAGAGGGAGCCTAGGAAGAAAAGAGATAGATTGTACTAGTGCAGGAATTGTTTAGGATGAAAAAGCATTGTATTTTATTCTCAGATCTTTTGGCTAATGCAATATAGATAGTTGGGGATTTTTTTAGTTTCTTTCTTGAGAGATATTGTGTTATGTGTGATTGAAATCCTTCCTTTTGTGCTTATTGTTTTCATTGATTAATTTTGGTTTTCGTTGAAGAGTAGAGTAGATTATTATCTTGTGCTTTAGCATATCACATAAGCTATTGAATATACAATAAAATTATACATGGTATTGGAGCTAAAAATATTATAGGAGAGGAAAATTTGAGTTTGTTGTGTAGGTGAAAATCGAATTTGCAAGCTCATACTTCAGAGCAGCAATATGTCATTCTACGGTCTGTGACTTGATTATGCCTTTGAGGGAAACTCGAATTACATAGCTTGGAAGGACAAGATGGAGTAAGCGTTAGAAGGTAATGGCCTTAAGGAATTCATATATCATGACATTCCTAAGCCTCCAACATTGGATGCTAAAGATATGGTTGAATGGATAAAGTGTGTGGAAAAAGCGAAAAGAATTATCCTTGAAGTAATTCAAGACTACATTGTCTCGTGTCTCCATGGTAAGGATACTCCGTAGTCAATGTGGAAGACATTGATAGACCTTTTTCAAAATAGTAGTGACCATAGGAATTTTCCACTGAAGGAAAAAACTCGAAAGATCAAGAGGGAGAAGGGTGATTCAATTCTAAATTACTTGACCATATTCACCCATTGTGAGGATGAGCTTGGAAGTGCTAGGATTATTGTTGCTAAGGACGATATGGGGAGCCTAGCTCTTCTAGGACATCCCAAGAGCTAGCAGAATTATGAGGACTTTGTTAATGGGAGGGAGAAGCTATCAGATTGGGAACTTTTGTGGTCAGGTTTGGTACAAGGAGAGTTTCATTGGAACACTCAAGATGGGACCTTTTCCAAATAAGTGGAAGAGGACGTTGCATTAGTCAGAAAAGGAAAGAAATCCAAGGGAAAGAAGTTCCAAGGCAAGGAGGGTGCCAATAATAAGGACTTGTCGAAATTCAAGTGTTTTCACTGTCACGAGCATGGGCACTATGCCACTAATTTCTCGCAGAAGAAAGCAAGCAAGAAGGAGCATGCAATAGTTGTAGCAAGTGAAGCTCTAGATTCACGATTCAAACTTGACTTCACTCTCATGACATGCATGGATGACACTGTAATGGGACACATGTGCTACCTCAACAATGATGCCTCGTTCCATATGATGGGGAATAGAGATCTCTTCAATGACTTTGAGGAGAAAGACCTCAAGAAGAACATAGAGTTTGGAGACGTTGGGAGGTATAACACTACCGAGATCGGTACAGTTACCTTTCAGAAGAAGTTTGGCTCCCCTTTCAGAATCACAGATATGATGTATGTTCCAGGACTCAAGAAGAATATTGTTTCCATCATGGTATTGGAAGACCATGGCTATGATGTGATCTTTACTAAGGGAAATTTTTTCCTTATACACATCGCCACAGGACAGGTGAAACAAATCGGTGTGCAAGTCAAGAACCTATATTCTCTTCAGGTCAAAGATGCATGCAAAGCCTTGAGGAGCAAGGAAGAGGTTAGAGGTGTGGTTGTTGAGAGGGAGCACAAATTACCTCTCAACATGCAGTGCCAGAAGAAGCCTTAGAATCAGTCTCAGAAAGTTGTGGAGTAGAGAGAATACCGAGTGGAGAGATCCACTCAAGTAGAGAAGAAGAAGCCTCAGAAGAAACCTCAGAAATTTGTGGACCAACCACAATTAGAGAAGCAGAGAGGATACTAAGTGGAGACATCCACTCATGAAGAGGCCTCCAATGGGAGGAAGTTTGGAGCCAAGTGGGCAGAGGGAGCACATGCAGCCACACTCCAGGTGTGAGGTGGGGTGATATGAAATGTTAATCCAAGAGTTGTAGAAATTTTGGTAGGGTGCATTGAGAGGTTTTGTCTCATGGATCATTACCTTGCTATGAGAGCCCACCGTACATAGTATCTAGATGGATCAGTGGTGGTTGATGCAATCATATATGAGAGTGACAACGGCAAAGGCTAGCAACAGTCAGATACTGGAGAGTGCAAAGTAGAGTTGATAGTAGTATAGATGGCACATAGGTAGAGCCATTAGAAGCATAGAGTTTTCAGTCAACAGAGGAAAAGCTTGTACCAGTGAGAGACTTTAGCGACAGATGCATCATACTAATTCAGGTTGGATGTTTTCATTCAGTTTCAGAAGTTGTATTAGTAACAACACTAGAGATAATTTTTTCATGTAGAACATTCCAAAGGTACCGGATCAGAATAAAGTTGAATTCATTTCTTGTTGAGAGGGAGTGTTGAAAATAGCAACAAGAAATGTTAAACATAACATCTAGAAATTCCAATTTAATTTGTCCTTGAATTAATTTGTAATTCTATTCACATAGCAACTTGTAATAGTTAATTAAGTTAAATTGACTTAATTGACTTAGGAAATTCAAGTTAGAAGTCTATGTGCAGTCATGTACAGTGATCCCTAAATTTTAGGGGCCCATGTTGAGTTCTTTGGAGTTGTAATTAGATAACTCAGTCTAATTGAGTTATAGTGAGTTAAACTAGTTCTAAGAGTTGGAGGAACTAGTAGAGGTCTAGTAGTGGAGTAGTGCACCAGTGCATCACCAGCACCACACCAGCTTAACTAAATATTCACTCATAAATAACTCATGTATGTTAGTTCAGAGGAAGACCCAGTTGATATTAGAGTTCAGGGAGAGTGTATTATCAGTTGTATAATTTTTTGAGTTTTACAGATAACGCATGCAATCAGTTGAGGACCTATGTTTGGATTGCACGGTTATGGAGACGAAATTTCCAAATTAAATAGAGGCTAATTCCCTTATGGATTACACAAGGAATTTGGGGTTTGGAAGGCCAATAAATTGGCTAAGTGTTAGGCAGATTCATCCTAGGAAGTAGAGAGATAAATAGTACTAGTGCAGGAATTGTTCCGGATGAACAAGAATTGTATTTTATTCTAAGATATTTTGGTTAATGTAATATAGATAGTCAGGGTTTCATCGATCGATTTTGATTTTTGTTGAACAGTATAGTAGATTCTTAACTTATGTTTTAGCATATAACATAAGTTTTTGAATCTATGGTAAAAATTTGCATCATTGAACTTTTCACCAAGTCCTCTAATCATATTGATTGCTTCATCAACTTTGAGGAAATATTCTGATATGCTTTCATCTTCACTCATTCTCAAGCTCTCAACACTCATTCGAAAGGTTTGAATTTTTGCCTACTTGACTTTGTCATCTCCTTCATGACTCTAACTAAGCTTTACCTACACTTCCTTACCATACTTACAATGCATAAAATTTACAAGCTATGGTTGAATAAAACCAAAGAGAATGGAATTCTTAGATTTATCATTATTTACATACATTTTTTTACCATCTTCATTAGCGGGAGGAATATCAAGGACATTGTAGTCTACTACACTAAATTCCAAACATCTACTCCTAGGGATATAAGATACGCTTCCATTCTTACTTTCCAAAAGGAATAGTTTGTCCTATCAAAGACTAGTATTCTGCTTGAGTAATCCTCTTCACTCTCTGGCCCAGACATAATTCCTTATAAATCTACCTTCCAGTGGTTAGACTATTCCTGAAGGAATGTGGCTCCGATAGCAATTGTTGGAATAAGGAATTATTGTGGGGGGGGGGGGGGGGGGGGTGAATCATTGCTAATGAGGTTCTTAATAATTTTTTCTAAATATTTATTTTCTATTGAATTCCAAACATCTACTCCTAGGGACATAAGATACGCTTCCATCCTTACTTTCCAAAAGGAATAGCTTGTCCCATCAAATACTAGTACTCTGCTTGAGTAATCCTCTTGACTCTCTGGCACATACATAATTCCTTATAGATCAACCTTCCAATGGTTAGACTGTTCTTGAAGAAATGTGGCTCTGATACCAATTGTTGGAATAAGGAATTACTGGGGGGTGAATCAGGGATAATGGGATTCTTAATCATTTTTTCTGAATATTAATTTTCTATTGTCTATTAGTTATTACATCATCCATTCATAAAGAAAGCGTGTAGCAAGTTTAAGAATTCATATGTTCATACAATCTAGCACATGAGCATCACACACATATTGAAACTAGTGTTTTCATGTGGAAACCCCGAGGGAAAAAACTAACAATTTGTTGTTTTTTATGGTGTAAATTAAGCACCTACTTTATTACATCAATTTGTTTGTGACTACCCACTCACAAGAGGCACCAACCCCCTTAGGTTAGCAAGCACCAAGTTTCCAAGAGGCACCAACCTCTTCTGAATGCAGGCTACAACCTTCTCTTGCCATTTTTCTATTATTTCATACAATTTTGAAACTGGAAACAAAGGCATATATAATTATGGAAAAATACCTATTTGGTTAGTTGCAGAAAAAACTTATTTTTTCAATCCTCTATTGTTCAATAGACTCCCTTGGTCTCATACAAAAACACTCTATCCTCTGCTCAGAACACGATATCCTTAGCCCTCTGCCTTCATTCACGCTGACTCTATGTTACACATCATTCAACTCTTCTCTCGTTGTTGGTTTCACAGCACACACTCTGCTCTCACTGCTCAGCACATCAATAATACACTCTAAACACCACTTTCCTCAATGGAAATCAATAGTTTTGATCCTATGATGCACACTACACAATGTTGATTCTTCTTCTTCTTTCCATATTGCCTAAATATACCTTAGTATGGCTCCTCCTCCTGCTGTTGCATCTGATCGTTGAATTCTAACATGGAATTTAAACATAAGAATAGGATGTCGAGTTCTGCATTGACTCCCTATGTAATCCTTCATACTAAGAATTTAATATCAATCAGATTGTACACTCTACCATGTCTTCCCATGCTTATTCATTGCTCCATAGAGCTTGAAAGTACCCAGGAATGGTCACTTTGTTCCTTATTTAACTCTACATGACATGCACAGGAAGTAGACGCTTGATTTATTCATTTCTTTTGTTCTTCTCTAAGGATCTTTGACCTCATTTCCTTATCTTAATGCTTTATGCAGATCATACTGTCTCCATAAACAAAACCCATAGATTTGAATTTAAACTCTAGTTGTCGACCCATCCATTCTTTTAATTTATTTTACTGTTATATCAAAGCCACACCATATCATAAATCATGCAAGAGGAACTTTAGAATATCACTCAGTTTTGATACCTTTAGCCCCTTAGCACTTAGCTCCCATGTTCGATTTCTTTCTCATAAGCTGTGACTGCCAGCTTAGTATACCACTTGTAGCATTATATCGGAGCCCCTCCATATCATACCTTTCGCAAAGTCCTGATTGCATTTTAGCTCCATCTACTCATCCCTTAGTTCCTTTGGTCTCCACACAACCATGTGCCAGATAATATCGGAGCCCTTTTTATTGTAACCTTTTCAAGTGCCTTTTTGATAGGAGTTATGAGGCCCTCAACCTCCGATATACTGACCTCCGAGATAGTGTGATGCTTTCGTCATTTCTCCACATGTTATCTCTTGAGTGGTAACATGTGTCACCCTAATTTTATCCATTGGGTCACTGAAAATTCTAAGACAAGATGCCACTTGTCCATTATACTACCACATAATACTAACGTTAGTTGCCACTACAGCTTCTTAGAGTTGATCACATGCTACCATGTGTCCTACGAGATGAGAGAGAAGTGGTCCCATCAAGCCTTGGTTTTGCAACGAAAATCTTTGTTAATCCTATTATGCACCCCTCATCGCTTTTAACAATATCAGAATCTTCATATATCATAACTTCTCAAAATTAAAATTTTAAGGAGTTCTAAGGTTCTGATGGCTTCAACCTTCCGATATTCCAATATCCTCCTGCTCCAATGTTCCTATGGCCTCCAACTTCTGATATCCCAATATGACCTACTTTGATGCTCTAATATTTTGATCTTTGATATAGAGTCATCTGATGCTCCAATATTCTCTTACCTCTGATATTTGTCCTTCCTCTCTGCTGACCTCCAATATTTTAGACTACTTAGTTCTTTAAGACCCTGACTTCAGCAGACCATAACTTTTAATCTAGGAGGCCATTTTCAAACTTCCACACACCATTGGAAATATCTTTCACATCACTTTCCAATGGAGAGGGTCCCTACCACTCTTTCCTCCTTGACTTTTCTTCTTGTGCTTGGAATCCTGAACTCCCAACCACCATAATCATCATTTTATGGCTTCTCCAGTAAGCTTGCTACTATGATGATTCTCTACAGAGAATTGTAGAAAGCATGGAATTCCCCCTGAACTCCCAATCACTATAGTCATCATTTTATGGCTTTTCCAATAAGCTTGCTACTTTGATGATTCTCTACTAGAAACCTGCAGCTACCATAGGATTCCCCCTAAGCTTGGACTAAAAATCAACATAGTCATCATTTTTTGGATTTTGAATAAGCCTTCTACTATGATGATCTCTACTAGAAGCCTACAACTACCATAGGATTCCTCTTGGACTCCCAATCACCATGCAAATCTGGGTGACATCAATGCCAACACACTCACAACCACTAGTCATCCAGACAATGTCCATTGTCCAACATTTCCCCCTTGTGGAGTTCTTCTCTAGTGTTTGACCAACACTTGTGTCTCTTATTGCTCTGGATTGTCTTCTACTATCTATTGCATTTATTTTTCTATATACAATTGTTATTGATCATTGAAAGATTAAATTGTGTTGAAAAAATACTAATTAAAAGAAAAAATTGGACTAAAGTGATTGTAACAACATTAAACATTGAAAAATTAACGGTATTAAGTTTAAATGCCAATGAAGGCTTTTCTGGTTTCTAATATTTTTCTTTGACAAGTGAGTATCACTCCTTTCACTTATGTGGCGTCATTCTTATAATATCCCGCAAAAACAAACATGTAAACCATTACTCTAAACAAGAGAGCCACTGCCATGGCGGTAGTCCCTACCGGAGTCTGCAGGACACAATTTTATGCACTTTCGTATCTTTGCTAAGAAAAATAATTAAAATAAACATAATTAAAATGAACAACCAGTATCATGGCGTGCATTTGAGTGTGTTAAGAAAGGCCACCTACATATTACGCTAGCTACATTTTTTTTTGTTCCAAATCTATTAGTATAAGTAGATCCATCCCTAAAACCTGGAGAAATCTAAATAACAAACTAACAAAAGAAATCATTTCGGGTAAAGAAATGCGAACGAATCTTAAACAAGTGCAGAGTGGCCGTGATTAGGAATCCCCTCGACATTAACAACGTTGTTCCTTAAGCTGACCTGAGACCAGAAATGCATAGATACATCACAATTGTCTTGCATAGCAAGAGCACAGTAGCACACACATCACAGCAGAATCGACGGATGGTATCCAAAACGATTATGAGGACTAATTAAAACTATTGAATGAAATGGAGGTTAGGACAAATGAAATGTTAGGGAATAAATCAGAGCACGGAGAATGAAAATAAACCACATAGAAATCAAATTAAACAACACTTATTTGGATTTTTTAAAATGTTAATAATTTTTTATAATTGCATCCAAATATTTGATAAATGGTCATGCATGTGTAAATTTAAGAATTTTTAAAACCAAAAAACCAAAAAAAGTGAAGGTTTAAATGGTTTGAAAAATCTAATTTCTATAGAAGATAAAAAATATTTTCAATATTAATTAAATATAGTCATTTATATTTTTTCTAGATAAATAATCATAGCTATTGAAATAATTATCTGTCATGTGTAAAGTTAAGGATTTGTAAAGCAAAACAAAAAATTAAAGTTTAAATAGTTTAAAAATCTAATTTCTATAGAAAATTAAAAATATGCTGGTATTATTAAATATAAATCATTTATAATTTCTTATATTTTAAAGAATAGAAATTATGAAAGCTTCTTGAAATATACAATATCTATAAAATATTAAATAAGCAAAGTTCAATTAATTTAAAATAATTCAATTTTTAATATAATTTTAAATTTAAAGAAAAATAACATATTATATACAAGTGAAAATAAAATAAATAAAAATAAATAAAAATATATAAAATAAAAGTAAGATAAAATTTTTTTAATTGAAATTATTTTTTTATTTAATGTTATCATTCAAAATTAATAATTTGTTTTTTTTCTAACACGAATTTGAACTTTGAATTTAATGTTTTACAAATTACTTTATAACAAGGCTGTAGACGGCCAATTCAACGTCTCACGGTGGGCTATCCAAATTTAATAATTAATTTTTTCATTAATTTTAAATCTAATATGCTTCACAATTTAGTAAATTTGTTATTGTTTAAGAAATCCATTTTCTTCGTTAAACCTTTTTATCTGATGGATAAGATGAGAATCTATCCCCTTACCAGTAGAGACGTGCACGAGAATTTGAACCTTACAGCACCGTTTCGCGAATTCCACAATATTCTTAGCTCCCTTTGTGTTGACATTGAGAGAAGTATCATATCTACGTGGTGCGAAAAGGTATTAGGCTTTACATTGAAATATAAATACTTTCCTATAACAACGAGGAATCATCTTGAAAAAAGCGAATATAAACAAACCTTTCATCAAACACGGTGCTAGCTGCAATATGTACAATGGCGTCCAGATTTTCCCGGAGGTGTTCTCTGCTGCTCTCGGTGTAAATTCCAAGATTATGATCCATTGCAATGTCTCCAACCAGAGGAACAACTTTCTGGAATATGAAGGTTTCGAAGCTGTCTCCATGTTGCTCTCTCAAAGTTTTGAAAAGCTCCAGTTTCAAAACCTGTCATTCATAGTGAAGAAACGACATCATTCGTAGACGGAGCATTGACCAATTTATGAGTAGGAAGAGTACTCAGATTTTTTACCTCAGTTTTGAATCGGATTTTGGCAAACTCAGCATCATTCGCCCTAAGCAAAATAAAGATGCTGCTAATCCGTGGTTGTGAACGTAATATTTTTTCGATGAAAACTGCATCAAGTGAACAGCAATTAGCTTCATTATCGTACAAATATATATATATATATGAATAACGGTAAGGGCTAACCAGCTTGCCATAGGGTATTAAATGCCTTGGTATATGCAGGTTGTATAACAATATAACACACTGCCTTGGTGGCTACATAAATTGAAAATAAAGACAGTGTGTTATATTGTTATACAGCCTGCATCTACCAGGGCATTTAATGCCCTATGGCAGGCTGGTTAGCCCTTGCCTATGAATAACAGTACTGTCTGAAATATTTAATACCTTTTCCGAAGAAACCGGTCGATCTAGTCACCAGTATGTTCTTCTCACTGAGAAAGCCCAACACATTTGACGTCATCGCTCGTATTTTGAGAAATCTGCAACTCGCACATAAAACTATCAGTAACAGCGCGTTGATTTCAGGCTACGTGTTTTATTACGTCCGCATACACAATTTAGGTTGAAGTAAAGAACACAAATATTAGTCAAAGGCAATAAATAATATGAAAATTACAATTTGCACTCCAGTTGCAGAGAGAAGCGAGCACAATGAACAAAACGATACTTACAATCTACAGTTCAGTAGCAGAGAGAAGCGAGCACAACAAACAAAATGATACTTACAATCTGCAGTCCAGTCACAGAGACAAGCGAACACGATGGATCAAGGCCAAGCACATAACGATATAAGGAAACACAAAAATTGAAGAATTAGAGAAGGAACCTTCTAGAAAAGGAAAAAGCGATTTGTCGAAAGCTGAAAGAGAATTCATACCTGTCAACATTGAGTAGTGTTAGAGAAAAACTATGGGAGTATATTTTAATGAACAAATAACTAGAGAAAAGAATAAGTGAAGGGAGGAATTATCTGGGCATACCCGCTCTTCTCTACGGCTCCCTAAATGGGGCTAAGGGGAAAAACTACCCTTTCAGTTTATTAAAAAATTACAGTGAAAGCAAAAGGACCATATTGCAACAATAACAAGACTACCTGTAGAGTATGGCCTCAGTGCCATGATTGGAGTCCGCATAATCTTCAAAAGTTATGAGTATCTTTATAAAGAAACACAAGAGTTAAAGGTAAGTTACCACAAAATAATGGTGAACATTGAACTGAAACCCGAATCGTCTAGGAAAGGAGTTTTGGGCAAAAGCCTACCAGCCAGCATAGACAGGCACACGGTTAGAGAGAAATTCCCTGTTTGAAAACATTGGAAAACAAAACCTGTGTCTGCCAAAGAAAGATCTTGCCGTTAAACCCACAAATAATCCTCCCTAGGACAGATTCAAGACCGGTGTTTTCTAAAGGGTAGCTTTCAACGGTTACCTGAAGAAGTGCCTACCACATGCCCACTTTCGCTGGTGGATTCAAATCTGAAAACTGCAGGAGCCACTTTCACGGTCGGTACATTTGGTTAGGAATTTCATATAAAACTGTTAATACAATAAGAACATAAATTTAAACCTCATAGGATTAGCAACAGTCAAGTGGATTAGTGTACCTGCACACAGAACAAGTTCCGTGAGCGTAACCTTCATGGCTCTAGAGAAAACCCTGTGAGGTTGCAGAGCAACTAGACCCTGACGCTCAATGACCAAATGACTTCGACCTCGACGCTAGAGAAGGGCACTGGTTACCTTTCTAAACAAACAAAAGCCTTCTTTGGTTCTGAGATCATTTCAATGAATGTTCTGAACAAATAAGCGCACTGAGCAGCCTGAACAAACCCATCTCTACACCTGTAAACAACCCTGGCAGCCAGCAGTGATGACAAGTGTAAGCTTGTAAGATATGTAACCTGCCCCAACTGCCAGTTTAAAGACTTAGGATAAAATCTTCCTGCCAGTTTAAAAACTTAGGATAAAATCTCTTCCCCTCGCTAAAAACAGCATTGGGGCACGTGAAGCCTGCAATAAGAGGCTAAATCCAAAAGTTTGGTTAAAATTTTCATAATGTAAAATTGTTTCCAATAAACTTTGGTTAAAATTGAAGTAACCCAAAAAAAATCTGGTCAACTGGTAAATTAATAGACGGTCAACACTGTATCGAACGCTATAGTCCCTGCCATGCCGAAGGCAGGGACTAATAACGCACAAATATTTTATTTTATATTTATTATACACCCATTAAAACCTCTCTACGTGCTTCGAATTTGTGTTAATTTCATTCGCCCCTTTATAAGATAAGTTCTTCATAACTTGA
>APFE030189921.1:0-15615 GCA_000404065.3 Pinus taeda
TACACACCCATTCAATGGTGTGTATAAGCCAGAGATGGTAGTTGACAAAAAAAATGGCGGAAAGAGAAAAAGAAAGGGTACAAATATAAATCGTCGTTGCACAGACAAATTAAAATTGGAGGATGTTGACATACTTGTTTATGACTTCAATTTAACAAAGAGAGGAACTCTTCACTTCAAGATGATACAGATTCTGAAAAGGTTGTTACTAGAAGGAATAGTGTTGAGATGGGAGTCTGTTGAAACTAGTTGTAGATCTAGAAGAATTTTGAAACCTGAAATGTTGGGCATGCATGTGGACTCAGATGGGGCACTAGTTGATGAAAGAGAAGAATATGGAACATCTTCCTCAGCATCCAGTCACTCATCTGGAGATGTGAATTTTGATGGTGTGCAAGAAAATATGAGTGATTTTGAATAATTGTTTAAGATAGTTTATATAACTGATGTATGCATCGTATCTTGAAATAAAATTAATGATTTCCATATGTGTTAAATGAGAGTTATCAGGCATTTTTATGTTGTTTGATTATATGTCTTAATTAATAATAATTGTTATTGTTTAAAAGAACTACAATGCAATATTAAATAGAGATATAATGTATGTTTTATTCAATATACAATAATGAATTTTGAATTCATTTAGTGATGTAATTTGTTCATAATATCATGGTTTTTTAATTTTATAGTTGAAAAAATTTCAATTTCTTTTGTATATAGCATGTTATGGTTGGGAACATGTTGAATTTATACTTAGGAAAGAAAAATGATATTCTACCAAAAACATTAATGTGTTTTTTCTCATAAACAACTATGTTTGGCACATAAAAATTTGGTTTTACTAGCATTTTTTAAAAAGTTTGAAAATTGACCCTAAAAAAAAATCATCGTTCCAGTATCATCACTTTTTCGTTTTAAAGCTATATTTTGCATGAAAATTTCGTAGTCACTTCCATTTTTAAAACATGTTCAAAATTGACCCCTAAAAAATAAAATCATTGTTCTAGTATACGCACTTTTCGTTTTTAGCACTGTTTTTGATGTTTTTTCGGGGTTTTTTGGCCAGAGTTCCCGTTTTGAGTTTATAGTTCCCGTTTCAAAGTTTACATTGTTGACAAGGATTTAAGTGCTGCGATACATAACTCCTTGATATGATGGATGCGATATTATTATAGACTACTTTTAATGCCTTCGTTGGGTCCATATATATATATATATATATATATGGTGGTTCGGGGGTGATAGCCCTTTATACATTGTGATTACTGCAGATGCGATATAACAACAGGGTGCGATATAATAGGACCATCAGGTCTGCATACATTATCGCAATCAGAGGTTTTGGGGGTGATACTTAATAGAACCTGCAATATAATATATTGCTCCGCCTCTGATAGTATATATTGATCCACTCCTTTAACTATGTTTATATATTTCTCCGTTGTTTCCTTTCTATCTATTCTATGTGGCTCCTCCAATATTATATACTGCTATGCTGTAATACTCCTCCGTTAACTGCTCTTCTGCTGTGTCCTCCGTTCTTTCTCTATGCTCTTCTGATTGGTCTTCCTTTGGATTCCGAACCTTTGGCATATATTACTTCTCCTATAGCTCTGATAGGCTCCATTTATGCTCCTTAGATATGGCTCCTCTTGCTCCAATGTGGCTCCTCAGGCTTGGTAGTGTCTTTCAAAGACCTCCTCTTGTTTGCTCTGATATTCTGCAATATGCCTCTCTTGCTTTGATATTCTGCAGTAGCTTTGATATGCCTCCTTTGTTAACTTCTCCGTTAATAGACTCTTGCTTATGGCTTGGCTATCCTGATGGCTTTTCTCCTATCTCTTCATGGATCTGCTCTGCTTCCCCTTGGCTTCATATCATCATCTAGTATCTAGAATATTGACATATCGACATCAATGACAACCTAGGTCAACAATTTCCCCCTTTTTTATTGATGGCAATATTCTTCTTCTCTCCCCCTTTGACATCAATGGAAAAGGAGTGCTCAGGGACTCTCCCTATCAAACTGCTTATGTTCTTCATGAATGGTATATTTTCATGGGTCTGTGACTCCCCCTGTCATAGTGCTCTTCTTCTTTTTATTCAAGATAGAAGGATTGATGTGTTATCATCAATTAGCACATTATTCCCTCTTCATGTCCCATAACTACTTTATCATGGCTTCAACAATGCTTAAATATGCTCTACTTCAATGCTTTCAATCAAATTGCAAATAGCCATAAACCAAGTGTCCAAGTCCAGGATTTTATGCTTCAATCCATATTGTTGTCTCCATAGGCAGATTTGAGAGACCTTCAGAGTCTGAATCAAGAGAATCTGCCACTGATATTGTCTTTCTGTTTTCTTTCTTCAGATCTGAGTTCATTTGTGTCTCTGTGCTTCTCCTTAAGTTACTGCCATCCAATATTCAACATTATTGCATTTGAATGAAATGGTGAGGGGTTGTGCCTCACTGTTGCTATATTTTTGAGGTGGCCAGTGTCAACATAAGTTATTTTTTACTGCACAACATTCTCCTTTCTATGAGCCATCTTTTCCTTGTGTTGTTGTACATATCTCAGCAAGTTATTTCCTCTTAGCAGATTTAGATATCCAATTTGTGACTGTCTTTTAAATTCATTTTGTTGATTTGCATATTCTTGCAATGCTTCAGTTTTGTTATATGTTTCCAGCTGCTCTTACTTCAAACTCCATTCCAGATGTTTCTATTTGTTTGAGGATTTCCTCTATTAGTGTCCATAATTTATCTTTTCTCACATTAAATCCCCGAGTCAAGACATTTAGCATTTGTAATATCAACACCATAGTTATTTGCCCTATTTCTCTATTATTAGATGACTTTATTTGTTGTTCCAAATACTACTTATAGATTAATTGGAAAGAATCTTTAATCAATAGTCCGAAGAATGGTTACAGGATCATGTTCTTCAATGGAGTACTTTTGAGAAATGATCTTCCTCAAAGAATGATTGTTAATATAGCTCAACAAGGATTTCATCAAGACCCTTTTCACTAATAGCTTCTGCAATAATGATCAAGAATCACGGGCTCCCCCTAACTGTATGCATAATCTCTTTTGGCATAGTCTTCCCATCTAATGCTTAGATTGTCAAAATTTAGGCCAATGACATATGCTGTTGGCTGGAGAGCTCAAGGGACTTTCAGATTGTATTTGCTTTCTTCTCCATACTTGTGTAACTTTCTTCTTTTGCATGGTTCCAGCTTGTGTAAGAGCCCAATTTAAGTTACAGTCACGTGCCATATGACTAATGTTATGACACTTGAAGCATTCTACATTGTTCATGAATAATAATTCATGATTTCTTCCTACAAAATTGTTTCTTGGAGATTCTTGGGGGCTATAATATCTATCTCTATGAGATGGTTGGGGACCATAACATCTATCTTTATGATATGCTTTACATTCTTTTTCCATGTGACCAAAGTTTGTACAAGAATAACAATAACCAAAAAATGAACTTTGGTACTTGGGAGATGGAGATTTCCTTGATGTACTTTTGAAGCCTTTCTGCATTTAGATCCTTTGATGATAACCATTTCCTCTCACATTTTTGACATCATCTACATTCCTTCTTGGAGCAGGATTTCTTCTATTGTAGCCTTGATTTTTCTCCTTTCCTTTGTTGGAACTGGGAGCATCACCATTTCTTTCTGGCTTCTTCACATCCCTTTTGTTTAAAGCATTTTCATTCTTGTTGGAGGATTCACCTGCATACCCGAGACCTAATTTATCAAATGGACATCTGTGATAGTTGAGCATGTCATCCAAGGCTTGAGAGCTCTTCAAAATTTTGTTCATCCCTCCAACCTTTGTTCTTAGGAAGACAATCTCTTCTTCCAATCTTTCACACTCATTATTCTTCTTAGAAAGTTGTTTCTCAGTTTCTTCCTTGATACGAGTAGCTTCATCTACTTCTATTTTAAGGGAGATGATATCTGACTTCATTTTTAAGATTTCTTCATTCTTTGCTTGACTACTCTCCATTTATTCCTTGATCCTTGTAGCTTTACATGTTTCAGCGTTGAGAAGCTTGATGTTTGATTTTAATTTGAAGATTTCTTCATCCTTTACTTTTAGTTGATAGATCATGGTGTTTCTTTCCTTTCCTGCTTCATCAACTTGTCCTTCTATGACTTTCAATGCTTCCTTTGTCTTCTTAGCTCCTTGTACTTGTTTCCTGGCTTCTTGTAGTTGAGATTTGAGAGAGGAGACCTCTACCTTGTACTAACCAATATCTTCTTCAAGTTTGTTCAAGTTGACTTGACAAGGTATCTTCCCATTTCTTTGCTTTATCCAATTGATTTTTCATAGATATGACTTCTTCATGATGCTTTCTTTTGCTTTGATGAAATTCCTTCTTAAGCTTGGCAAGCTCTTCATCCCTTTCTTGTACTTGAAGCTTGACAAGGTCAACTTCCTTCCTTGTTTGATCTTGGTCACCAGCTAGTGCTATCTTCTTAAGTTCCTTATTTTCCTTTTTCGAATTGTTAATCTCTTCCATGGCAGCCATAAGTTGAGGAAGGAGATCTTCTACAAAATCTTTTACATTCTCTTCATCTTCTAGGTCTGCTTCAGCCTTGATGTCATCATTCTCATTTTTTAGCTTCTATGATGGGTTCTAGATTTCCTTCTTGATTTCCATCATCTTCTTGACTGATGGTCATGGTCAATGCCCCTTTTGAGTGAAGGTCATGAAGTTTGTCCCATATACCCTTTGCTGATGAATATTTTCCTAGATTGTTCTTTACAAAATAAGGTAGCCCATTCAAGATTTCCTTCATTCCTTTTGCATTGTGCTCCTTGGATTCTTCATCCATCCTGCTATCAAAAATCACTGATTTCCAAATTTCAATGCCTTGAATCTGTAGGAAATTCCTCATTCTTGCTTCCCATATACTAAAGTTCCCATTGAGCCTTGGAGCCTCCTCAAATTGATTGTCTTCTATTTTAGTGGTAGAGGGAGACACATCCTTAGGAGGATCGAAGACTTTATTCCTTGACTTCACCATTTGGGTTCTAAAGGTCAACCTTCAAGTTGTTAAGCTTTGAATGAAGGTATTGGCTCTGATACCAATTGTTGGAAATACTTAGGGGGGGTGAATTAGTATTTATTTTTCCGACTATTGTTTTACATGTTAAAACATATATATTCAGAACACAAGATGAACAACAAGAATAAATGCTTTTATTAATATAATCTTTGCAGTAAAATAGATGCAATATATAGATGGTTTCAATCAGTTTCCAAGCACCAACTTGGACTTTTTTGAGGCTCCAACCTTCAAATCTCCAACTCTATTTCGCCAAGGCACCAATCTTGGACTTAGGAGCACCAACTCCCAAGGACTTCAATCCTTCCAGTTGCTGAGATACTAGTCCCAATGACACCTATCCTTCTTACTTCTAAGGCAACAATCCAAGGACTCCAATCCCTCTTACTTCTGAGGCCTCAACCCCAAGGACTCCTATCCTTTCTAATTTTGAGGCACTGGCCCCAAGGACTCCAATCCTACTTAATTCTGAGGCACCAGCGCCAATGGTTCTAACCCAATCTTAATAAGGCACATTTGGTCGTAATGTTCTGCTCTCAGGACTCTTCATTACTAAGTTCTCTCTATTTATGGCTTCACTGTAGTCTCCATGCTACAACATCAATGGCAACCAGTATTCTTATGAAAGAGTCTTTACAACTCTTCATACTATCCACACAGAGTCTCCAATATCCTTCATGACCTCTAATAATGTCTCCATACAGCTTTAGTGAGTCCGCTTTCAGCTGCAATAAGCTCTGCATAAGAACCAACTTTTTGTTCAAGCATATGTTCTTATTGTCATAGTGAATGCTTCAGCATGACTATTTCTCTGCTGGCTACTTCTCCACTTCGACTTTCTCTTGTTTTGTTGATCCTTTGGCTCTTTCTTTGTTTTGCTGGACCCTTTTCTACTACGTCTATTTTCTCCAACTGTTTCAACAACACAACCACCCACTGTTCTCTGTGTTTCCTATTTTTATGCATTCCTCATGCCTTTGTCTATCAGTTTCCTCTTTTCATTGGCTCTTAGGCTTCCTCAACGCTCGCTTATCCTATCAGCTTCCTCCTTGATCGCTGTCATTTCCTCTACGCTTGCTTGCTTCTTCAGCTTCCTGGCTTTCGATTTCTTCTGTCTATTCGAGCGTTCCTATATTCAGAGGACACGTTCAAGAGGAAGAGAGGCCATATTACAGAGAAACATTTCTTATTAAAAGATATCAGAGAGATCCCCTTTTTCAGTAACGTTCATACATTGGAATTCAATGCTTACAGAGGCTTTCATTTGGAGAGACTGTACCATCAAGGTGAGCCCACATGTCATGTTACCATCGCAATCGCAACCGGCACCGTTCCACCCTACTAAATTATTGGAACCATTATTATAGGCTTTTGGCCTAAAAAACCCTAGGAAATACAAACATTTTAATTACACAGGAATGCACGGACAAAAACCCGCCCGAGCGCTTAAGGCCAAACTTCAAAAAACATTACAACCGCATCTAAAACTACATCGGGTCTTCTCCTCCACAAATTTATCACAATCAGCGCTTTAGTGTGGCAAGGCTTTATAATATATGCGATATGTGACGGATGTGATAATAAATTAACTTATATTGCAATGGTGTAGTCGGGTCCATGTTATTATCACAATCGCAATTTTAATGTGACAAGGCTTTAAGCACTACGATACATAACTCCTGATATGACGGACGCGATATTATTATAGACTATTTTTAATGCCTCCATCGATGGTTCGGGGGTGACAACCCTTTATACATTGTGATTACCACAGATGCGATATAACAATAGGGTGCGATATAATAGGACCATTGGGTCCACATACATTATTGCAATCAGAGGTTTTGGGGGTGATGCTTAAGAGAACCTGTCGATATAATATACTACTCCGCTGTAATACTCCTTCGTTAACTGCTCTTCCACTATGTCCTCCACTCTTCCTCTATGCTCCTCTAATCGATCTTCCTTTGGATTCTAAACCTTTGGCACATATTACTTCTCATGTAGCTCTGATAGGCTCTGTTTATGCTCCTCTGATATGGCTCCTCTTGCTCCAAAGTGGCTCCTCAGGCTTGGCAGTGTCTTTCAAAGACCTCCTCTTGTTTGCTCTGATATTCTGCAATATGCCTCTCTTGCTCTGATGTTCTGCAGTAGCATTGATATGCCTCCTTTGTTAACTTCTCCGTTAACAGACTCTTGCTTATGGCTTGGCTATCCTGATGGCCTTGCTCCTGTCTCTTCATGGATCTACTCTGCTTCCCCTTGGCTTCATATCATCAACTAGTATCTAGAATATTGCCATATTGACATCAGTGACAACCTAGGTCAACATTTTCATCATCATATAGATCAATTTATATGTTATTTTATATACATGCACATAACAAATCTTCCTAAAACATGGTTGATCTTTGTGTGCCTTAGACCATTAAATGCCACAAATCATAGTGAGATGTGCTTGAGTGTGTGTTAAGTAATTGCATTGTGGGAGAAATAATATCCGTTTACAATGTCTATCAAAAGAATAAAGGTGCAACTAATATGCATTTACAATGTATATCAAAAGAAGAAAGGTGCATTGTAGAATGCATGTGGGGTCGTAAGAGAGCCATCATGTCACTATACCAGGGATATAAAATAAAAGGGTATAAAAAATGTGAATAAAAAAATGGATACATACAATATTTAGTGAAAATAGGGGTTTTATAAATTGGGAAGGTGTATTGGATTTATATTGGTAGGGGATTAAATAATGTGATTTTTAGAGGTATTTTCCAATATGTAGTCAAATTAAGGGTATTTTTTTTAGTAATGCCACAAACACATGTGCTGTGATATGTATCTATATATATGTGTGTGTGTGTGTGTGTGTTGTGTGTGTGTTGTGTGTGGTGTACATATATGTATATGTATATGTATATGTATATGTATATACATATACATATAACATATACATATACATATACATAATATATTTCTGCCGAGATAGTTACAATAATTTAATTGTTAGAACTGAATCAACCTATCCTACTTATATCATCAACTCAACTAGAGAGTTTACCGAATTTACAATATAGATTTTCAACTCGACTAAGCTAATTGACTAGTCAACTAGCCCCTCCAACATCTCCCCCACCTCAATCCCTTCTTCATCACGAAGAACGGGAGATTTGGATTCTTAAAAAATTTACACAAAAATTGATACATCATAAAGAAAAGAAAGTAAATGGTTAGAAAGAAATTAAAGTGCTTCACGATGGGTGGTTGGTTGATCAACAAATCTAGTTAACTAGTCAACTAGTGCTTCCTGAAATAATTCTGCCAGATTTAAAATGTGAATTCCTTTTCTTTTCCTTTCTCTAGGTGACTAGTTAGAACCTTCAACTTTGGTTTTTTTAGTGTTGGAGTGTTCTTCAAAGGCTAGACAACATCCTAAAAAAATTATCTCAAAGAAACTAAATTGAGGTCATGGTAGAAACAAGGGAGATTATTTTGCTACTGCAAGTTGTGATGTTGAAGTTGTTGGGAATGTTTTTTGATGAATAATTGATGCAAGAACTTAGATATGTTGATAAAATATAAAAAATTATCATATAGCTAGCCTTGCCTAGGCATCTAATGCTTTTAAATCCACCAAATATTGTAACTTATCGACAAATGATATGTGCTTTGATAATTGTTGATCAACTATTAATTGTTGTTCCAATTATTGCACTTTACCAATAATTCCTTGCAAATATTCAACAACATTGGAGGCTTCTATATGTGTTTTTCTCCCTTCTCTGAACCATTGTCCCTCATCCTACAATAGTTGAGTGTGAAGCATTTTCTCCTGCGTAACCTGATTTCCATGGGAAGCCTTTGCTCAAGGCTGAGTCACTTGTTAGGAGCATAGTTCGTAGATTAACATTTCTTTAGCTTTTATTCTATTTCATGTAGGTTCTAAATATGTTAGCCAATTATTAAGAATTGTGCTAAGTGTAGATCCATGATCTAATTTATGTTCTAACTCTTTCTTTGCTTGGAAATATTTTTTATGATCCTTCTGAATTAAAATGAACAATCATTGATTTCCTTCAATTGTCACCTGGTATTGCAATTCATTTACTTGAACATTCAGTTTCTCATTGTAGTCGACTAGTTGATGGACTAATTGTTGAATTACAACAAGTGGATCATTAACTCCGGTTGGAATTTTGATATTAAGTTTTTCTATTTCCTGATTATGAAATTCCAACTAGATTACTCTTTCTTGCTTCTATCTATGTTGAAGCTTGTTACTATCTAAATTCATTCATTTTTGTCTTTTCTTCGCTGCTCCCACAAAATTTTCCAAAGCTTCAAGTAGTTGTCTATTAGAAGCTTTCCTCAACTCAGGTGCCATACTAGGTGTGTCTGTCAGTTCTCTTTTTATCTCAAGAGCAAAAGTGTTGGGTGTAGTCAATTGTACTAGTGGAACTTGTTGATGAGTTGTCATTGAAGTTGAAGTGTCCTATGTTTGATGATTTATTTTCTCCGACATTTCCTTTATTATGTCATCCAAACTCATATGTTCTGAAGAGACTTCATGTGTATCATTCTGCATGAGCGTCATTTTATCTAGATTCTCCTTTTTATCTACAATTGTTGTTGGGGTCACAAGGGGTAAATTATAAGTCAATTCATTGTCGAGCAATTGATCTTTTTTCTTTTTGATTTCACTCAACTGCCCTTGTTCCTGTATCTGTGTTGAACTTCCATTTTCTGTGTTGATATTTGTTGGGGTTTTACCTATGTTTTTTTTTGTCTTGTATCATGTTTTGTATTATTATTTCAATAGATAAATCTTTGGAATGTCCAAGCATCTTCAAGATGTCTGGCCGAATAGATGATGCTAGGAATTATTGCAATTTCATGGGCTTCTTTGTTGCATTACCCTTCGCTTGGGTATGCTCTATAACTTGTTGAACAATTGTATCGAGTTGTTGTTGCTATTGTGGATATTTAAGTCGAATACCTATCAAAATTTCTTTCCAATTAATATTAAATGTTGATGTACTAGCAATGTTGAACTCTACGATTCCTTGCTTGTAGGTTTCTTGGGGGATTATGTGATTAGTACCAAGAGATAAAATTTGAATGGCCTTATGTATAACTCTGCTTCCCCTTCTTCTTCCTATTCAACATTTAAAAGTGGTAAAACTCTTTGGTCGACTGTAGACTAGTATAAAAGCTCTTGGGTGTATATATCTGAGGAATTGACATACCAATATTTGGTTATATTAAGGGGCAATTGAATGTGAAATGGGGGGGGGGAGAGATTTGATCATATTTCTAGGGTACCCTCCATATATTTGATAATGCTTTTATATTCAATAACCAATTTCTAAATATTTATGGGGGGCTAACCGCCTCTAGTTTCCTTGAAAAACCATTAGAAAATATTGTGGAGTTCTACATTAGGGGAACTGACTTCCTCGTGAACATTGTCACCCTAATTGGTGAATTTTTTTTCACAACTAGCCAAATAAACAAAGAGGTGAATTGAATGGACTTACCCAAATTTTGAAATTCATAGCAACTCATTTTCACCATGTTGGAAACATGCTCTGCCCAATTGTATACTTTCCCCATCTTGGTCATTTTTCCAATTTCTTATAGCATATTGAGTTTAACATTAGAGGATCTTCCAGTTGGATTAATACATAAGGTGGAAATGATACATGCACATCTTACCACCAAATTCTAAACTTGGCAAATAATCAAAACCTTTGAGTTTTTGGTTGTTGTTCATCCTATAAATTCATGGATCTGAGCTGTGGTATCAAATATCTTCAGTATTTTATTTCCTTTATAAGGAAGTACCATGATGTTATATATGGCCATTGATGTAATTAGACCCAAATTTTCAAGCCAGAGAAATCCAATGTGAAACTAAATAATAAGGAATTTATTAGCGTCCTCTCTTTGAGTCCATGCATGTCTTCAACCAAAGGAGCATTGTGAATATGATGAATGCCAATTATGTTCAATACCTTAGCCTCTAGCATCTAATTGTTTTTTACTTTTCCCCAATTCCTGAAAGATTCATTATGCTTCTCCCATGGAGGTTAATCTATATTTGCTTGGTTGATATTGTGTATTCATATTTCCAATTATGTTGTAGACATCAAGTTGAATTTGCCTTTTGTTCTTGGCTCCACTATAATTTATTCATCTTTGAAATGAACTTGCTTCCTAGAAATTTCAAAATCTAATCTAGGTGGATATTGGTGGCCACCCGCCAATTCCACTTGGACCCCCACCATTGCTTCTTTTAGTTTTTCAGTTTCTTTAATTATCGCATAGTTTACTATTTTTAGTAGTTTTTCGGGTCCTAAACTTCCGGAGCCGTTTTGAGGCCCTAAACGATGTTTTTTGGGAAATCTACCGCTAACGGCTTTTTATTTAAAATCGTCTTTTCCGTCGTAGTCCTCGGGGAGATCTTTCCAACAGGCTATCATGCATGTCAAACGGAGATAATATGACCAAGTTGCAACCCCGGGAAGTTGGTTGTCCAACTCACCCCAACGGGGCCCATAAACTCATGGTGTTACATCTCCTCGGCTTAGGGTTTTGGTTATTTAGGGTTTGCTCTTATTGTTCAATAATAAAAATGCCCTTGAGCCTCATTGTAAGACAGTTCATAGGCATGTAGCCACCACATCTCTTCTCAGAGATAAGCTACCATCACCCTAGCTGGTTTATTTCCATTCTTGTTTGTAAGCATATTTTAGTATTTTATATTAATGAAATGAAGTATTATTTCCGCTGCATCTCTGTGTTTACGGTTATCTCTATAATTTGTTGCATTCCTGTTTAAATCCGGATCAGTGGTATTAGAGCGGTTTGCTTTTCTTCTCTGTTATTCTTTGCATGTCCCCAATAAGGTCGGGATATAAGGAGTTAGGGCTTGAATTGGTCGAACCTTTGCAAGACCAGCCTCACAAATCCCGATAGCCTCCCATGGCGGATGGAAAGAAAGACAAGGGGGTAGGAGATCCTACCAAAATATTGCTTGAAGAAGCCCTCGAGCGACAAAGGAACGCAATGATGGATAACTTTGCCCATAACCTTCAGCGGCTACCCAGGAGCGACGCATCAGCTTCCAACGACAACTCTAGAAACGCCACATTATTTAAGGTACAAGTTAATTTTGAAATCCCCATATTCAAGGGTCAGATAGATGTAGATGTCGTCGATAAATGGTTAAATGTGTTAGAGGTTTATTTTTTTGTTCATGATTTTTCCAGTCGGGAAAAGATTATTTTCATTCTTCTCAAAGCATCCCACCACGTCAAGGATTGGTGGGAAACCTACTACGAGCAGAAGGATGAAAGTACAAGCTCACTATTTTCAGTTGCACCGACCTGGAATTCATTCTAGGATGCCATCAAGGAGCAGTACTACCATGTCGGAAGCTATGAGGATCAATACATAAAGTGGATCACGCTGCGGTAGGGAAGGGACCAAGACGTACCGGAGTTTACTAATATTTTCCACACCCTTTGCACAAAGTTGGGTATCAAGGATACAAAGCAACATTTGGTACTCAAATACCGTGGCTGCCTGCACAAGTACATCCAGGAAGAAATAGAATTCCTGAACATCTCCTCACTCAGCACGACATATCGGTATGCTGTCAAGGTCAAGCAAAAGTTTAAACAGAAGAAGCGAGACTTTGGATCTTTGAATCCAAAACAAGGGAAATGTGCCCCCAAACCACAGAACAAAGGACAAAGCCAAGGTGGGGTGGCCCAAGGCAACCTACCAAAGCTGCAAGCAAAGAACAATGCTGCGAAGCCGAAAAAGGACATGAGAAAGTGGTGTGAGTTCCATAAGAGCTCCACTCACAACACAAGTGAGTGTTGGGCCAAGCAGTCACTGGTGGCCGAGCTAAAGGTTTCAAAATCAGATGCATGTTCTGACTCTGAGTCAGAACCCGATAAGGGGAATGACAAAGGGAAGTAGATTATCGATGTGGAGCCCAACGCCACCATTGCCACCACGAAGATCTAGAAGGAGGAACCCAAATATCTATAGGAGGAGGAGCGTCTCTTCCGCTCCCAGATGTGGGTAATGGGCTCCCTGCTACAGTTCATTATCGACAGCAGGAGCCAAAAGAACCTCATTTTGGTAGAGGTCGTGAAGCGGCTGAGCTTACCCACCACAACACATCCACAAACATACACCATTGAGTGGCTTCACCAAGGACGGGATCTTCGTGTGAATCAACAGTGTCGCCTTCCATACAACATCAAGCCCTTCACAGATGAGGTATTTGTGTGACATTTCTCCCCTTGAGGTTTTTGATGTATTATTAGGACAACCATACTTGTGGAAGCGACATGCTGTGTATGAATCAAGGCCCCATGCTGTTATTGTTTCTTTGGGAAATAAGTTGTATAGGATACCAAAGGTAGCATCGCCTACTGGGTTGTCTTTGGTTACTGCAAAACGATGCAGTAAGCTCATTTCTAAAATCAGGAAATTTGTTTTCCTGATGATACACCCTCAAGGAAAGAAAAAGACGGTGGCTACAACCTCTAGACAGGGCCCCTCTGCACAACAACTACATATGGACAAGGTCATGGAGGAGTACGAGGACATCTTCACCTCCCCCGCAGGGGTTCCTCTGCACTGTCAGGTCAAGCACTCCATTGATCTGACCCCAGGTGCGCCACTGCCCAATGGACCAATCTATCAGCGCTCTGTTCTGGAGAACGATGAAATCAAGAGGCAGATTCAGGCTCTGCTACAAAAAGGTCACATCCGTCTGAGTTCATTGCCCTGTGGGAGCCCGATCGTGTTGGTATAGAAGAAGTATGAGACTTGGAGACTCTATATTGACTATCGAGTGTTGAACAAGATCATTGTCCATAATAGGTACCCAATCCCATGGATTGATGACCTCTTGGACCAAATGAAGGGGGGAAAATATTTCAGCAAGATCAATTTGAAGTTAGGATATCACCAGGTACCAATCAAATCCTTCAATGTGTGAAAAACTGCCTTCAAATCCAAGGAGGGCCTTTTCGAATGGTTGGTTATGCCTTTCGGATTGATGAATACTCCTGCAAAATTCATGAGGCTAATGGATGACATCTTGCAGCCATTCACCAACTCATTTGTAGTGGTCTACTTGGATGACATCCTGGTCTTCAGCCAGAGTTGGGAAGAGCACATCCACCACATCCGACAGGTTCTCCAAACACTACGACAACACAAGTTATGTGCCAATTTGGAGAAATGCACTTTTGGCATGACCCAGGTTTAGTATCTGGGATACATTATTGATGAATAGGGGGTGCATGTGGATCCAGCCAAGATCCAAGTCATTTGGGATTGGCCATCTCCAACCACTCTGACAGAGCTTCGCAACTTTCTAGGCCTTGCTAACTTCTATCGTAAGTTTGTGTTGGGATTTTCTCATATCACTTGGCCCTTGAGTCAAGTCATCAAGGGAGGAGCGAAAGAAAAATTCTTTTGGTCCAAATCTCAACAGAAGGCATTCACAGAGTTGAAATATCGCCTCTACTCGGCACCAGTTCTTGCACTACCAGACTTGCAACAACCATTTGAGGTTGAGATAGATGCCTTTGACTATGCTATTAGGGCAGTGCTTACTCAACACGGTCATCCAGTGGCATATTATAGTGAGACACTTTCAGACACAGTCCGAAAGTATCCCACTTATGACAAAGAGATGTATTCCATTTTGCAAGCCTGCCAACAATGGAAGCATTACATTTTGGGGAAGGAAACGGTCATCCACACAAACCACTAACCCCTGCAGTTCATACAGACCTAAGAGAAATTGTAGAATGGTCGCCATCAAAAGTGGTCCACATACCTGCAACAGTTCCATTTGAATATCAAGTATAAGAAGGGTAGCAACAATAATGTTGTATATTGCCTCAGTCGACCACTGATCATGGCATTAACCATTGTTCTCAACTCTTGTGGGCACGAGACTTCTGATTGGCCACTTCTCTATGAAAGCAACCCGGAATTCGGCCACACATACCAGACACTCTTGGAGGGTCAGCATGTTCTAGATTTTCACCTCCATAATGCCCTGTTATGCCACCTGGGTCACCTTTGTGTTCCTTCAAGCGAGCGTGCCAAGATGATTTGGGAAGCACACTATAGTCGGGTTGTTGGGCATTTCAGGGTTGAAAAAATGGTGGCAGTACTGTAGAAGTATTTCTATTGGCCGAATCTTCAATAGGATGTCGGGAAGTACATCAGATCATGCACTACCTGCACCATTGCCAAACCAACAATCAAGAAGAAAGGCCTCTATACCCCGCTTCCTACCCCTAGTCGACCTTGGGAATCCATCTCCATGGATTACATGTTAGGCCTTCCTTCCACTAAACATGGAAATGACTGTGTTTTTGTGGTCGTCGACAGGTTCTTGAAGATGGCCATTATGGTGGCCTGCAAGAAGAATATCACAGCAGAAGGCACTGCTAAACTCTTCTTCGAACGAGTGTGGGT
>APFE030189935.1:0-41960 GCA_000404065.3 Pinus taeda
GGTCAACTCATCCTAATGAAAAATCCACCGAGTTTGACCGGAGAGAGCCTTCTCCTGCCTCGTAGGGCTAGCTACGAGGCTGAATGGTTTGATGTAGCCTTGAGATTTGTCTATCTCAGCCTAGGTGAATTTTCAAGTGCTAATAGAGTCCAATGTGGTGCTCAGTTCCTGACATATCCTCTCAGGGATTTCTCGATGCTGCCTTATGCTGCAGGTCAGCTCGGCCCTCTGTCTTTCTGCTCTTTGCTTCATTGTCTCTTCTTTTCTCTGTCTTCATTTTCTTCTCTCTGGTTCTTCCTCTCGGTGTCCTTTCTGTTCTCTGTTCATGGCTTTAAGGCCAGTCAATCTCAGGACTGTTCGATTCCCCTTCTGCCTCCGTCGGATCGCTTGGTGCTGCTTGTTTGGAGTTCCCTGTCTCTGCGTCATCATCAATGGCTCATAGGGAGTGGCCACTTGTCCTCTTACGAATTGCGCCAGCTCTTCCTCGTCGGTTCGGTCTTTGGTTACGTCAGGAAATGACTCATCTACCACCTCAATGGTCAAATCAGACGTTAAACTTCTCTCTGTCGCGGCTTAATCCCGTTTCAATTCTGGTTTCCCCATCGGGCGTGATCTCAGCCTTTAGATCTAGAGCCCCTAGATCCGACGCCATTCACTCATTTCACGTGGTTGACTTGCTCGACCATTAGCATGTGATGAGCAGCGGTTTTCTCTCTCCTTCGCCTATCATGCGTCGGGCGCTGAGTGCAATCGTTCGTTTTTCTCTAAATCCGCTTACCACCCAAGGATGCCCTCGATATACCACTGGTTTTGGAGCACGGGTCCCGCTTTTAGCCTTTAGTGCTTTTCCCCACGGTTTTGCCAGCTTCCATGCGACCAAGCGCTTCAGGGCTTTCCTTCTTGAGGGGTTTTGCCCAAGTGCCAGTTTGGCCTCCTGCGCAGTCTCCATGGGCCTCAGTCAGCATGCTTTGACCGAGGTCCTCATCGTTCCTCGCTTTCTGCCAACTGCCACTGTTTAGAGGTCTTCCTGATCGCTCTATGCTCTTGAATTCGAAGTTTTGTCTTGATTTGATACAGTCATGGTGCTGTGAAAAATCTTCATGGATCCAGTTCGAATCGAAAGAGCTCTATGCAAACCGTGGTCAAGGTAGTGCATTGGTTTCCCATCCAAGAGGGTAAGTTCATTACAATGTTTGGCACCCATAAGGCTCCCCATGCCCTACCTAGGTTCATCACAGACAAAACGCTCCTGTGGGAAGTCTGCTACCAGATGACATAGGGTTTTCAAAGGTACTAAACAAAGGCAAGAAGAAACCATGGCCTACCTTCCCTCTCGTCATCAGAGCATATATAATGGAGAACTTCAAACAAGTGGGGGAAGAGGTTGAAGCATTGAAAGGTATCCATTTTGTAAGTCTCAACTATTGGACGTACGATCCTGAGAAGCTTGTGGCCGCCCACTGCAAGAAAGCAATGTTCAGTTGGTCATATTCACACATCAGACAAGATCATGAATATGGGGTAAAGAATTGGTATAACTCCACTAGGGAACTTCAAACAAGTGGGGGTAGAGGTTGAAGCATTGAAAGGTATCCATTTTTTAAGTCTCAACTATCGGACGTACGATCCCGAGAAGGTCGTGGCTGCCCACTATAAGAAAGCAATGTTTAGCTGGGTATATTCACGCAGCGGGCCAATGATGAGTAGTTCCTCGAGCATTCCCAAGAAAATGTTAATCTTTAAGAGAGAGCCTCCACCATCAAGAAGGATAAGGGGAGACACAAAAAGTCACCAGGGAATCTGAGAAGCGAAAGGGGAAAGAGGTTGAAGATATTTTAAGCGACCCCGAAGAGGAAGACATTAATGAAACACTGGAACAAAGAAATGCCACCCTGACAAGAAAGAAGCAAGAGCTCAAGAGGAAAAGAGAGCAAGATCTCAAACAATCTCAAGATTCTAGCGACCAAGGCTAGCTCGAATTGAGAAGGTGATAAAAAGAAGAGGAACAGGAGAAATAATTACAAGAAAAGCTGTAGGAGGAAAGAAGGGCTTAGAAAGAAATAGAGAAGAATAGACATGAAGAAATATAGAAGAAAAGACCGGAAGAAGAGCGCAAGGCTAAGTAAGAAGAGGAGAAAAAGAGGATGGAACAGGAGCTGAAAGAGAAAGAAGAAAAGCTTAAGCGGGAAGACGAGGTTAAGAGGCAACAAAAGGTAGCAGAGTAAGAGAGAAAGCAACAAGAGGAAAAACTAAGGAGGAGCAAAGAAAAGGAAACTAGGGGAGTCGAGCGTGAGAGACCAGTAAAACATTGTAGTTGGATATATAACAAAGTGAGCTACCCCCATTGGATGTGCCTCCTTCTACTCCCCTTACTGGTGGGAACCTTCCCTTGCAAGAACTAGGTTTCTCAGAAGGACAAGAGGAGGAGGTCCTAGACCTCAAAAAGCTCACCTCCGATGAATTTAGCCTCAAAATTGTGCGAGAAAGGAAAAAGTATCGGGCCAAGAACCCAGCGGAGCCCTTATCAGCCACCATGGCCAATGAGATTGTCCCCAACATCACTGCAAACCCAGAGATGATCGCCTCAACCGAGACAACTTTTGTTTCCGCCACGGAACACAATGTGGCCCGGATGAGCAAAGAGATCATAGACTTTAAAAATAGGCTTTACACATATGAACAAAGGGCCACCAGTGCAGAGCAAGAGAGAAGGAGAACAGAAGAAGAGAATGCAACCCTCCGTTTAATTCACTCAAGCACAACGAAATTTCAAGCAACAATCAAAGGAGAGGCAGAGACCCTCAGGGAAGCCAATGCAATGGTCTACGAAGAGATGTCTAAGCTGCATCACACAATGGCCCCAATCCTGGCTATACAAGCTCACACAAAAGAAAGAGCCACAATGCTAAAGGAGGCTGTAATCACTGTAGAAAAATACATGAGTGGTTTGTTAAATACCCAGAAGCACAAGTGGTAGTCCCTAAGAAGGATTGGATCACCATGCAAAACGCCAAGGTTTAGCTCCACATCAAGATTCAATCAAAGGACAAATTAACCAAGGATGTGGACAGGGTATTAGCTTCCTACAAACACCTTTTCAATGGCCTAGAGTCTATGATGCAACTTCATGGAGTTCCTTCTATTGGAGAAGTAGGGCAAGTGAGGAAGTAAGAGGATATCTCAAGGGAGGTGCATGCTTTTGTTGATACATATAAACAGGCAGCTAGTGCAGAGGAAATGCTGGTCACCAAAGACAATATTACATGTTATGTGGTAGAACCAGTAAGAATTTACACCAAATTTTTAACCTTAAATAACCACGTGAATGCCAAACAGACCACCCTCATCCTAGATGCACTCGGATGCCTGCGCACCTAATTGACAGAGAAGCTCAATCTGGGCATTCGTGAACTTGCTATTGTTAAATTGATGAATTAGATTAGTAGCTTACTTTGTGATGTGTGCAATTTGATAGAATAAGACATTTTGGAATATGAAAGGTCATGAGGAAGACCAAGAGTCATCAAGTAGATGAAGAGTCATGAGGAAATTCAAGAGTCAAGGGTAGGCCAAGAGTCACCCTCACTCTATAAATACACCTTCATGACACATTTGTAAGGACTTTTGGCTGAGGACATTTTTGAGACATATTGCTTAAGAGAACTTATGCTCTTCTAATTGATGCAAGGAGTGATTGTAATATTCCACTATTGGATTCCTCAAATCTTTTATGTCGTAATACCATGAGTATTTTTTGCTTGATGCATCAAATGTTCTTGAGAGTTCTTTGATGTGTGGCCTTTTCATGTGTCGTCCCATACTACAAACTTTGTGTTGCTACGCATGGATGGTATATGATTCGCTAACTCTATGCTTGTACCAATTAACTGTTTGATTGGGTATTGGTATAATCTATTCTTGACTATACATTTACTTATGCTTATAGATGTTTGATTTCTGTGAACTACTTTACAATTGTTAAGCACATTATCTTATAAAACATGAGTCTTATTTGAAGTCTGTTGACAATTAATTTACGTAAGGTTTATGTTACTAATTATCTGGGTATTCATGGTATGCAAATTATAATATATTTGTCAATTATTTCCTTGTGTTTATTGAAGTTCATGTTTTCAATTGAGCCCACATCCCACTTTTGTCCGAAGCAAGCTCAACACACCTGAATGGCAAACGTGCCTACATATCGAACAAGATCCCTAAAGCAAACGGTGGAGGGTCTAGTTGGGAATCTACACCGGGGATATCCCCTTTGTTGTTGGCAAAGAATTCCAGCTCGTCAACATAATCTAATTAGACAAAAAAATATTGTATATCTTCCTCATAAATATCAAATATAAGAGGTACAACTCTGAAGTTTTATAGTGAGCACACATCTATTGAATGTATAATTTATCTCTATTTCATGACATCGCTTCAGTGTCAGTGAGCATCCATAGCCTCGAGGAAGATGTCTTAATAACATACAAGAATAGCCTTGTTTCCAGCGAGCGTCCATAGCCTCAATAGGTTTGCTTATAATTCCTATCGGGTCTGCAAAATGTCATCTTTTTCATCCTCTTTTCATTCACTTTTAACCATATTCCACCATCCTATAACCTTACATTTTAACCATTTTTATGATTATATATGGGTATAAAATCAGTATTTTCCAGAGCATTTATTTTAGTATTTTGAGTGAAATTATGATTAAATATTAGAAAAATAACATGTTTTCACTTATATCGAAACGTTGGATGAGTTTTATGATGTTTGTAGGCTGAAGACTCCAACAATGTTATATTTGACCATTTAGTCTCAAATTTGGATTTCCTCCTCAAACCCTTGAAGATTAAGAAAGATTTGAGATAATCATTCAAGCACATTTGATAGAGAAGAACCATGGAAGTTTTGATAAGATTTCTTATCAAATATTTTAGAGATTTGTGAGAGGATATGTAGATATGTTACTTGTTAGATGTTAACACATGATTGTAATCACATTATATATTTGTGGATCTATATTTATTAATTAGTTATCTTAGTTTTTTTATAAATAGGAGTGCCTTCCCCATTCAAAGGGAGGAACTTTTGGAGTATAATTCTAAACTATGATGGAATAAAACACATTTGGTAAGTTCTTCTGTTATTTAGTTTATAGTTCTATATTCTTGATTTGTAGTTTTATAATGTATGTAGCTTATATTACTTTTCTTATGTTCTAAATTATTTTATTTTGTAGATGAACAATATTACTTTGTTTAGTGTTGCAAGTGTGAGCCTTCAACACTTGATTGAAGATGATGATCTAAATTAGTAGCAGTTTTCGACCAGTCAACTTCTAACGCAATTTTTGGGAAAAATAAGATAAATCTAAAAAACTAAAACATGGGTTTTATGCAAAATGAGCCCATTTACATGCTTCACGGGAATTTCTTTAAAATAATGCACAGTTTCAAAGATATTTGTGGATATTTAATATGTATTTTCCCTGATTTCGTGTTATGACTAGGAAATGTAACAATAGAAGAAAGAGTTTGAATTGTCCATCAAATTAAGAAAGCGATCACTCATTTTGAACAAAATCAATCTAATTTTTAAATCATCATAATTCCCTAACAATTCTTCAATCTTTCTAATTAATAATTACAATGATCACTTAATTTAGGATTTGATTTATCAACTTGTTATAGACACTTTATTTTCAAGTTTCTAATTTCCACTTCATTCTTTGCCATATTGCAATCAAGTGCTTGAGAAATATTAAAATACAAAAATATATAAATTCTGAAGCATTCTCATTTGTAAGTAGAGTTGTTTGCTTTCATAGACTAAGAATGTTTGCTTTCATAGAAATAGATTTCAAATGATTTCTAGATTAAATTTACATGCTTTCATAGATTAAATTTACTCACCTTTATAGATCAGAGATTCCCGTGCTTTCACAAATTAAGTTAACATTGTTTCCTATATTAATTCTCCAATGTTTTTCTTGATTTGTATTTCATTTCATGTCATTTTATTCGTTTTCATAGAGTAAAATTTGCTTTCATTGCAATTTCGTTCCATTAGAATTGAAAACTAAATTCCTAGCACATACTATGCCATATACATCACGAGTCTATGTACATGGATTGACAATTTAATGTAAAGTAATTTAAATCACAATTAAATTACCCGACACTTCCCACACTTTTCAGTGCTCTGAACTCTCTTATGTTGCCACCCTTTAGATTTGATTAGTTGAGAATTAAATTTTGGAAATTGGGTGTATAGAGTATGGTGGTACAAGATATGCCTTTTTTTTTCACGACTAAAGGTGTAATACTTTAAAAATTGACTCCAACAACCATCCCCTAAGCTACCAACGTAGAGGATTTAGTGTGGTGAGATAAGGGATGGGATCAAAGAAAATATTAGAGCAGTCTCTTTACCTTGTAAAAGTAAACTATAATACTTGAAACATATCTTGGTGTTCCTCCATAATCACAAGCTAATGTAGGAGAAAAGGAAAGTTAATAAAGATACATTTTAGATAAATAGACATCCATTATAGTTGCAAAGTATAGATTTCACTAGGCCACTAATTAATGTTGCTTTGAAAAGACCCCCCAAGAAACTTTGAAAACATCAAGAAATTCAAATTTAAATTAAAAACAAAAGTGAGGTGAAATAATAACACAAAGTAAAAAAATAAGAATATGCAAATCAAAGCAAAGAAAACAACACCCTTGGAAGCAAAAAAAAATAATAGGCAATGAATAAAGGAAAACCCCAACAAGGCAAGATATGAAAAATATACTTTAATATAAAGGAAAAATGTCATATTAATGTATATCTTTTAATTTATTTTAAGTTCATGAATTCTTTGTTATGTATGGCGGGTAATTAATTGGGCTTTTATTTCAAAAATAAAACCCTAAACTAAAGCACAATTATGAATACAAATTTATATGTGAGTGTCTCATGAGGATGTTGATCCTCTTAGATTTCTTTGTTTCATGATAATATCAAACATTCACTAAATAAGTCTTGGTAATTAGCCAAAAGAATGAGACTTAAAAGAAATATTTAGCAAAATTAAATACGATCAAAATGATAAATGAAGGCAAGAAGAAAGGTTATAGTGTTACCCCTGATGGTGACTCATTTCCAGCATGAAACTCTTCATAATTGCTTTATTCAAATAGAAAAGACAAAAATAAAACAAACTATACCTAAACCTAATCTAATATAACTAGGAAGATTAAAACTAAATAAAGTCAAATTCTCAGGGGAGCCATGCATGCTACTTAAGACCTACAGTAATATATATGTCGAAGATTAGAAACATAAATGTAATTAATACTAAATAACATGAAAAACTTCAACTTTGTACATCTATATTAAGAATCTATGAAAGTAGAAAACTCTTGTTTACAAGAAAGTTTTTACTAAAGGACGCACGACTCTATTATATCATGATATGTACAAGAAAGAAAGCAGAAGATGAGCATGGAAGACTGTGATTAATTTCAAAGAACTTATCAAGATCAGGAGATTCAAATATAATGATTGACCGAGACTGAACTGTCTCACTCACTTGATAAATCTCATTCTTCTTAAAGAAATATTATGGATTCATGTCCATCTTTCACCAATTTATTAAACTTAAAATTAGTACGAAGGAAACTATCGGGAAAATATTTATTTACAAAATTAAAAGTATGACTAGGGAAAGAAAGAGATATGTTTCAAAAAGATTTGATCATAACAAGCATCCAAGGGAACAAGCATCCAAGGGAATATGAACATTATTTGAAACTTGAAATGAATTTCAAGGAATAAAATAAACATATGGGATTGAAAATTCCATACTCGTGATTAGATGAAAATGAATAATGAGAGCTTATCATGTCTGAGTCTAAAAATGAATATATGTCACTTCATTACAACTGTTTCAAATCTATCACTATCATGATAATCATCAAAGATAACTTCCTTCTCTCGCAAATCATAATAAGGTGTAAATTTATAACATGATTAAATTGATAAGCAAGAGACTCATAATTGAAATCGATAGGCATATTGTTTTGAGATTCATCATTGTGAACTCAATGAAAAAAAAAAAAACTCTCAGACTCATAATTGAAATCGATAGGCATATTGTTTTGAGATTCATCATTGTAAACTCAATGAAAAAAAAAAAAAAAACTCTCAAGATTTAGCTGATTTTCAAAATTTTCGTGTTCACTAAAATCTGAACTAGTTGAACTAGTTGAAATTTAACATCAAGATTAAGAATAGCATTTTTTTTTTTTTATGGATTCAGATTCAAAAACAAATCTCGATACATAAAATAATGACTTCAAGAGTATTAAATGATTTTCATGAAATGAGGGATCTTACACGAAATTTTTAAAACTTTAATTAAGGGATAAACCTTATGTCAAAAGAGTAGGAAGTAATTATAGATTGGTTTCAAAATAAGAAGGATTATTAAGGACATGTCTATTAGTAAAATCTTGTGATTCATCAAATAAAATTATTTCTATTGACCTTTCTTTCTCACCACAAATATTAGGAGGATTTTCAACAACAATTTCAGATTTATGATTAGAATTTGTACAATCACTTTGTAAATTCAGAAAAATATGTAAAATAGACAACTAATATCTTTGGTATCAAATAATTTGAATGTCATTTATTGGTTTGATAGTATTAGAAATAGAACCAAGATTAACTACGAGATCTATGTTATGTTCATCATTATTTGTTTCATTATGTTTATTAGCAAAATGGTCAAGAGTCGAAAATTATTCTATTAAATTTTCCTTAGAGGGTAAGTCTTCAAGATGAAATCTACAACAAAACAAAATAAAATTTAGAATAAAACTCGTTAACAAATTCATTTTTTAGCCCCAAGGGTTTGCCCAACTGGTCAAGTCGTGCCTAGCCAAAACGGGAGATCACAGGGTCGATTCTACCCGAAGCCCTTGGGGTCAGGTCTGCGATGGCCGAGGGGTTTGATCCTAGAGATCAACGTTAGAATTTATGTGGACCTAGCCTGCACCCCCTGACCACGGATGTTCGTGAACCACCATGTAAAAAAAAAAAAAATCATTTTCCAACATACAAAGATTTTCCATTTCTAAGCATAGTTCATCATAATTATAATTTTGATAAGTGAGAGGGAATGCTACCATAAATTGGTTCCTTGAATGAATTGATTTCAATTCTTCCTCGGGAATTAATACTAAGTGACCATCAAATATTAATAACACCATAAATGATGAAGAGAGGAAAAAGTTCAAGTACACTTCTCTAAAGCACTCAACACCTCCTTATTTTCATAACTGCATTATTTGGGCAAGTAAAAGAAAAATAACGAGAACCAAATTGAACTACTCCTAAACCTATTATACTCTACAGAGACAACCCGAAAAATTTCCAATGAAGCCATTGAAGTTTCTTTTAACCTATATACATATGTACATCACAAAACATCAACAAAGATTTAATTAATAACATACTATAAGTAAAAAGATTAAGAATATTTACCCCTATAACAAAAATGTGTAAAATAAGGACATTGTTATTTACAATAAATTTTGCTTCAAGCAATTTCTTCAACCATGTTTCGATTTTGGTGTGAATATGGTTAACATGAAATTGTTGGAGAGAAAACATAGTTGGAGAAGCAATTTGTGGGGAAACTTCATAAATCATACCTTATAGAAAAAAGTTATTACTTATTGTTCTATTTATAACGAGAAAAGCATTAATATTACTATAGAGCAATTTTATAAAAAAAATGATTCCTCCAATCATGTTTCAATTGGGTCATTAAATTCAAGATGGAAATTTGTTAAATATCATAAAGAAGCCATGGATAAATGACATATACGGTAGGACTTGAATGATATACTTTCAAGTAATGGAGCTTGTGGAAGATTAATGATATTATTAATCTTAAAGGACAAACCAAGATGATAAGACAAAATCATTGATTGATATCAAAATACTTTAAAATCTTGGTAATACCCCAAATGATCATAATCCAAATTCTCATTTGTTTGAAGAATTTCATTGGGACAATCTTCCACTACTTCAGAAGACAGGTCTTCAGTACTTAAGTATGTGAAATATATAAAAAAAAAAAAAAAAAAAAAGAAAAAAAAAAAAAAAAAAGAAAAAAGAAAAAAATACTAAATATTGTAGTTATATATACATTGGAAAAAATTAATGAGATTTGAAGAATCTACACATTGACAATATTTGAAATTAAATTTACATCATTGTTTACACAAGATACATTATTTACAAAGTAATGGGAAGCTATTTGTAGAAAAAAATTCACGAGTATCACTCGAGAAGTTGCAATCAAGATTAATATTTATCTACTTGTGAAAAACGACAAGAGTCAACAAGAACTTGATTTATGACTTCAAAATAATATATGAGAATGCATATTTCTTTTTCAAAATTGAAATCATTTTGATTTTTAGAAGATATAAGACGTGGATCAATTATAAAATCATTTGTATTAGAACATGTCTCAACATAAAATATAGATTCACCCTGGGAATAAATAACACGAGAACTTGACATAATCTTTAGAAAAGGGTGGAATATTTTAGTATCATCAATCTCCAAAGGTTCATCATAAATGATTTCACTATCTCCCCTGTCACTATCTTCCCTTATAAAATATAAATTAGAACCAAAAGAATAATTAGATGAACATGCATGAGAATTTTCAGAACTATCCAAAGAATGATCATTAAATTATCCATCATTCTGTTAATAACTGATGGGAGAATCATAAGACAGTTGATTTATGATAACTCCTATGTCTTCTAAAAAGGTATTTGTAAGTAATTTAAGAATCTTTTAAATGATAGGAGTTAATATAATAAGAATCACTATCAACAAAAAAGAGATGATATAATGAGAAATGACTATTAGAGCAGATAAAACTAAATGTTTCTCTGCCAGTAAAATGATCATCACCATTAGAGACTGATACTTGAGTTTTCAATTCTAATTCTCCATTATTTTCTTCACCACGGACAACAAGTTCAATGCAATTTAAAATAATTTTAGAAGCAGAATCAATTCATTAAATTCAAATTTACCTTTCTGAAATTGAGAATTAAAGTGTTATGGACTATGTATTTGATCAACATTATCAATAATATCATAAAACTCATAAGAATCATCCTTAATATCTACTATAACATGTACACTTGAAAAAGAATGATCTTAAGGTTCATCTAACTTATTGTGTATACAAGGAAGAGAACATAGGTGAATAAACCATTATGTTAGGTCCATGTCAAAAGGTTTAACATTAGAATGAAATTTAAGATAAACTAATTTAAATCTAATAAGAAAATATATTATAGATTCACCTTCTAACCTAAGTAAGTTTTCAAGTTCTAAACATATTTCATTGTATTTGTAATCTTGAAATGCATGAAGGATTTACTTGCAAATTGATCCCATGTATTTATCAAAACAATCGACAATGATTAAGACCATTTCCTATCTCGAACTATGAAAGAGAGAGTGAAAATCCTACACACGACACCTTCATCAATAGCATAAGAACTACAATTTTAAATAAATTGAAAAAACATGTTCAACTGCAGTTATTTCACCCTTACCACCAAATTTATTTTTTGACAACTATTTAACTATCTTTACTATAGTGCTACAAAATGCTCATCTAGAAATGCAACTCCAAATATGGATTTGGGAAGATGCCATTAAATAAAACTTTAAAATGCAAATCTCCAAAGGGTCAACTTGCCAGTTAACCCTCCTTCTAACGCCAAAAATGTTGATGGACAACAATGACCATGTTCAACATTCAAGAAAAAAATCACTTGTTCAAGGCCCCAAATTGACCCTTTTCTGTTTGGGATGGTGATTTCAATCAATATGTGGGCCTAGTTGCCACTAAATGAATTTCTCAAAAAATGGATACTTCCTAATATGATTTCCTAAATGCAAATGAAATCTAAGCTAACATACAATTAACAAAAATAAATCTAATCTATCTCAATTAAGAGAAGGAACAATGCTATTATAAACCAAGAGCAATATGCAAAGATAATGGATCAAAATTGAATCTAAGGTTATAATGCGCTAGCAAATCATAGAAGTAGTTTATATGATTTGCAAGGGTTTAGGTAAATGTTCATATTTGGTTATCTGGTTAACAATTATTAGAGTCCCACAAGCATACACTTCGATTCAAATAACAATAAATGAATTCAAGATTAGTTATGCCATTGCAACATGGAAACAATTCAATTGACACAACAATAATTAAAATTAAAATGAAGACAAGCTTATAATCAAGTTGTCAAACAATGATCAACCAACATATCCAAGTCTACTTGAATTCGTGATTCAATTCTATTATCAAATTGACAAACTAATAAAAGCATATTTCAATTAGTTTTAAATGAGCACGCATTTTCACAAATTAACAATAGTGCATAACTCAAAAACACATACTCATATGGAACAAAAGATCAATTAGAATCGAAAGGTTTATTTGTTCATAGTCAAGTTAGAGTAGTAGTGCTCATATTGATTAAAAATATATATATTTCAAGGCTTTACATCAGTATTTTAACTCTTGCAACAATGTACAAAATTATAATATGTCTTCAAGCCTTAGGGTACAAGAAATTTCAAGGATCAACTATGATAGAAGAAGTTTTCTTCTTGCCTAATATCCTCCCTTTAATCCGATCTTGCAAGCTTCCCATTTCCCCCAAGAAAAATATCCTATAACAATGCAAGAGCTTCTCCATTTTCCATAAATTGGAACCCTTTCCTCTTCCGAGGACCTCTTATTTATAATAACACATTAAAAAACAAAAAAAAAACCTGTTTAATGATAGCTTCACAAAGATTTGTTTTCACACCTTGGGAGTTGAAGAATCCTCCTCTCTTTTTTTCTTTTTTTTCTAAATCTCCAATCCATAAAACTTGAGGCTCCAAATCGTGACTTCCTTCAACAAACCCTACAAAAATATCATTAAACTATCACTAAAAACTATCTTAGAAATTATTCAAAACTACTCATTCAAAACCCATTTTTTTCTTTCAAAATTACTCATTCAAACAAAATTTAATTCAAAATTAAAAAATAGATACCTAAATATGAGCCCAAATTCATTTTCTACTATTTCATTATTGACACATAGAAAAACTTGAGATGAGATATCAATAACAAAATGCTCTCGCAGCCAATTTTTTTTTCTAAAAATTCAAATAGAGATGTTTGTTTGTTAGAATTTTGTAGCCCCTTTTTTATACCAAAATTTTAAAGCATTTCACCTGTATATTTTTCAAAATAAACCTTCCCAATTTGTTCTCCTTGATTTGATCTTTCTAATGAGGTATAATAGGCTTGATTTCGTGCCCCATAGCTCAAGATATGATCTTCAAAAGACAAAGTCCTAAAACAATTCATGTGCATTTTGGCAAACGGTTTGTGCGTTTTGTCGAATGGTTAAGTTTAATCCCATGTGCATGGCATTGAAGAGTTTCAAAGGGTTTATAATATTTTATGTTTGCACTATAATTTGTGAGTAATAGGAGGAAACCATAATAGAGAGGTGCTTAAGTAACATTTAAGGCTGGTGCAAATTTGAGGAAAACAAATACATTAGACTTAAACCCTTCATGTCCATGAATGGAGGTCAATGTGGAGAAGCTAATATGGAGTTTGTGAAGTGAGTGGTGTTAATTTTCTTAGGGTTGTATTGTTATTTGCCTTAGATAAATATATTTACAAATTTATTCATCATTTACATATGCATTCGCCCCGTAACATCATCACATCATTAACAATCATGTACAAAGAACAATATCATCTACAATGAAGAGGAACAATAAAAGGAACATCATAAGACAAGCATGCACAAATAAAGACACCAAGATTTAGTTAGAGACTGGGGAAAAACCCCACAAGGAGGAAAACCTGGGATTCAATTATTCTTATTCTATTCGATCTTCATCAATTTTCAACTGAGATATAAAGTACCAATATCATGAAACCTAGTCCAACACACCATGCTTCTAAGAACCTATACATGTCTTTTTCACAATTTTGATTGTGAAAAAGGTTTTTTGACAATACTTTCCATATAATATTGTATCATCATTTTTGTGTAAGATCACTAATATCATATAATTGTGGGCACTACGGTTCATGTTAACCATGTCACTGTGGGCACTACACACGATGTTGACCAATTCATTGTCAGAACTGGAGGCCATGTTGACCAAGTCACTGTGGGAACTGCGTGCCATGTCGACCATGTCATTTTGGGCATTGCAGGCCACGTTGACCATGTTACTATGGGCATTGTGAGCCATGCTAACCATGTCACTATGGGTGGGCCATGCTGACCATGTCACTGTGGGCACTGCAAGTCATGCTGACCATGTACCTAATTTGATGATATTGTGAGACAATATTACTGGAGGAGACTAATTCTTATTGTGCGTAGAGAGAGACGTGAATGAACTACTGTAATGTTTGAAAGCCATAAGCCAAAATGAGTTATTTTAATGTGAATGAGCTCATTGAAACAAAAAATGAATCTTTTTGGGAATAATATAGAATGTTGTAAATAGATTGACTCATTTGACATGAACTAACCATTTCAAACAATAGCGAGCAACATTAGTAAGAATAAAGAGTTTCAAACCATAATATATAGTGAGAAATATTAGCGAACCATTATTTTAATGAGGTTAACATGAGCCATAAAATGTTGTTAACAGACCTATGGTGCACGTAAATTGGACACAAACAATTCCTCTAGCCCAAGAGAGCGGGTCTATGCACAAACAAACAATCTATGGAAGATCTCCTTAAGCTAGAATCAAATAAGAGGGCCTACCTCTTAGTACACTATTCTGCTTGTTGACGATCTTGCTTCCTTGCTCCAACTATCTTTCATTTCCTTCCTTCGAACACCTGAAACAAGTAAACAACAACAAACAACGAATGTGATAACATACAAATTGCATTCAACCTACTTAATAAATCAAGAAACATTAAGCCATAAATATGTAAGATGACATTTAATGTAGGAAATCAATCGATAGTTGCATTTATATTAATTCAAGAAGAGATTACAACCGTTCTCTTGACGTTGCTATTCTCCTCCAACATATCCGGGTTCCCACACACTTCTACTAGCATCTCATGGATAGCCCCAACAATGGTAGTCTCAAGGCTCTTCCCTTTAGTCTTCACACCAAACCAAACTCACAATTCTCCCTTAAACACAAACTAGAGAGCTACAAACTATGGTTAACTTACTGATTTCTCCAAAATCAAAACTCCAACGAGAACTTAATTAGGACTAGCTTGTGCTTGGGAAGAAGAGAGGTTTATATGGCTTGGATGGAGGGGAGATGGTTCCTATTCTCATGGGAGAAGGCCTTATATCTTGGATTAGTTCTGTCCTAATAGGGGAAAGGAGCCCAAACTGACCTCCTCGACTCCATCCGCCCTAACCATTACCAGACTTCCGTTACAAAGCTTCTAGAGCTGGAAGCTTCATCTCCATATTTAAAAAACTTTCCAAAAAAGGATCGGCATGACTAAGAAAGGGCTCAGTCGATCCGATCAACATTAGGGACAGTTGTAATCCTTGCATATCAGCGCGAGGAGGACGCGGGTCATTAACGATGATCTTGTAAACTAGGATAAACAGAAGATTTTTGGGAAATGATGCAAAAGGGAATTGTTCTGCTCATGAAGAGGGACATAATGGGAGTTTCTTCATGATAGGAAAGCATGTTGGGTACACTGTATAGGTCCTCCAGGATCATAGACGGGGAGTGCAGGGGCAATGACAAAATGCTGTGTAATAGATGCCCCCTAAAGTGTGAAAGCCGACCTAGAGTGAGGGGTGAAATGCTTTACAAGTGGAAGCGGGGAACCAGAATCTGTCATCGAAAAACCTGCAAGCAAGCATAGATACATATACATCACTGAAAACTTTGAAAAATAATACATGAATCGTGGTATGGACGCGGCCATCCAGAGAATGATCATGTAAATGGATCCAATGCATGGGTGCAACCATCTAGAAGAAAGGATCATAATGAAACCAAGATATGGTCGTAGCCACCCAATACTGAGGAGGATAACATATAACAACTCTTGGTATGGTTGCAACCATCCATATGAAAGAGACATGTATATCAACATGACCATGTCACATCGCCTTACAACCTGGAATTGTGTAATCTTAGCCTAGGGTCTTGCGCTTCAAATGACCCGATCAAAGTACAAATCCTAACATGTGAATGAAGGTGTTGAAGTTGAAAATGCTAAGAAGTCGCTTGATTACCGGTCAATGATGTGAACGATTAACAAGCGCGAGAGAAACCACCAATAATGACAATGGCTCTCAAGGTGCTGGCAACACCATTCACGAAATGTGAATAAAGGAACTGATGTCGAACACATGTGAAATCACCTGATCGAAAGCCAGTGATGTGAACTTGTCATCGAGTGTGAAGAAATTTCCATTAGGGCATGCAATCTCTAAGGTACTGGAAGGGAGTCCCTTGGTAAGCTTCCCGGATAATGAGCTGAAGTCGACAGGAAGCAACGGTGTCAAAGGAGGGCCATGATGTATCCCACTTCATCGACACAAGACAAAGGGATGAAAATGATTTCAGATGATATAAATAATCGGGAGTAAGTGTAACAACAGAGGGACTAACTCTTGAACATATTGGTGACATGATTCTGGAGTTTGGTAGCTTTTGGATCCATAGGATCGGTGGTCATGATGATGTGGTAGAGATCAAATGGAAGGCAAAAATGAACGGCCCAACCCAGGAAGGTCAATGATGACAAGGAGGATATCCCAACTCGACACGAAGCAGAAAGTGTCATGTTCAAGAGTGAGTTGCCGACACGACTAATAGAATTTCCAATTTTCCCCCACCATTGCTGGCAGGTACCTCAATTATTTTTTATCACAATCTTGAAGGGGATAGCATGTGCTTGCACTGTAAGTTCATCCTTTCGGCGAATCCGACCTAGTAAGTTTAATGAGCCCTAGGAAGGAGAAGCTCACGTTTGTCATGGTGACGAATCCAATGTCATCTAATGTTTTAACGAGTCTGACAAAGGGGTAACTTGGTATATTTTTCATGTTTAGAGAGTTTGAAAAAGACACGGAAAAGAAAACTCCACATGGTCCCGTTTCGTACATTTGTGTCTTTCGAGGTCGAAAAGGTACAAAACAATGTTTGAGAGAATCGCTTGACCATTTCAGTCAAGGAGTACCTTTTTTGTAAATAGTGCATCCTAGCCCAAAAAAGGGGTAAACGTATACGGGGTGCGCGATGTTTCGCAGCCTTTAACAAGCTCAAAATGACAAGAGCTCGACAATATTTTCATGTTTAAAAGTGTCGGAAAAGAGCTTGAAAGCAAACCCCCCATTTTATTCTCTTTTGCAAGTCAAAAAGGGAAAAATACTTGACGATCTTTTCATTTGAGATTTACGAGTCGAGGAAGGAGCTGAAACATGACTCGAGTACCATCATCGACAATCCATCACCTATCGCTACACAAGAAAGGTAAAGGCATTATCCTGTTTTGAGGCAAAATAGATAAAAAATACTTTAAAACCCTAATATTTCATGAAAAAATGAATAAAATGGGGCAAAGGTAATTAATTTTTACCATTTACCATTTTACCTTTGTGTGAAGAGCTTTTCACCCACTTGTGCCCTAATTCTTCAGGAGCAGATTGCAGGAGATCTGGGAGGTCAATTGTCGAGCTGTCAGTTGCAAGTAAGAGCCGATACCTTAAGCTCCATTTTCATACCAATCTATCCTGGTTTTATCCATTTTTTGGGTTTCATGGGGAGCTTTTGGCAAAAAAAATTCGCCCTCGGTCGGCGCGATTTCCGGACACGAAATCGCTTTGATTGGGGGTGGCTAAAACTGCCAATTGCACCGTCGGTACCACTGTTTTTAAAACAATCCCGATAACTCCGTGAGAAAAAATTTGCATGTTCCTTGCTCAATTCAGCCATTTGAACCCAAATTCTTCCGGCCAAGGATGATCATTGACTTGATTACATGGTTTTTGTAGGAAGAAATCGTGAAAAATTGTAGATTGGAAAGAACACGAGCATGAGGATATTGATACTCAAGCAATAGCTTATCCAAATTGCTTGGAAGCTTTGAGGAACTGTGGGCTCCTTAAATTATTTATTACACCAGGTATACGGGCAACACTTGAGTTGCTACGGTACCTGATTAGTCTCTGGGACATAAATCGAGAAATTTTCATCATCGGTGACCAATAGTTGGAGTTGGAGACTTCAGACATTTATTTCATCACAGGACTGTCCCGGAGAGGGGAACCAATCAACATATATGGGTTGAGGCCAATTGGGGCAAGCGTGACCATGCTACTTGTTGAACATTACACAGAAGCTCTCAAATCCAAAAGTGGCAATATCGAGATTATGCGCATTCGATATATGTATTGAGAGTGCTACTGTTGACCATCAACAAAGTGGTTGGGTCCCAAGTGCCGCATGAGACCAACAAGTCGAAGTTTTAGTATGCTATCGACTTCATGGAACCCACCATCTTTAACTGGGTGGAAGCAATGAAAATCAACATGAAGCGCCAGCTATCAAAACCTAAGGTGGGACACCTGAAGCAATTTTTCTTCGGATCTGTGCTAGTGACCTTCTTCTTGGAACAAGTGTTGTTGTTCCAATACCGGCTAACTAAGGTAGATCTGTTGATGCCTTGAGACCCATGGATGGTTCGTTGGAGCGAATTGATGCCCAGGGTCATGGGGGGCCAACAAATCTCCTACAAGCCTGCCTTTTTCTTGTGGCTACGATGACAACTGATCGTAGTGGAGGATTGGCCTTATAGTGGTACCAACTTCTGTGGAGACCTGGATATGCTGCTCCCAGAAGGGGAGGATTTTGATGATGGAGGTAAAATCAAACAATTTTTTAGTTTTTTGATGTTTTTTACTGTTTTTGAAATATATGTGTTCATGACACTTCAATTTTATGAATGCATATGTTGAACCAGAACACCCTGCCGGGATGTCCCTGATTGCCAGGCGTGTCGCTTAGTAGTTTGATGTCACTCCTTATCAGGAGGGAAGCGACAACGAGGAGGAGATTGCACAGAATCTCGAGGGTTTGACCCATGGGATCCCATAGTATCCTTGGATGGGCAATGTCCCATGCCAGTACCAGAGGCATACGGTGGGGGTGTTAGATCGGATTTACCGACTGCTGACTCGTGTAGGACGAGCAGTTACATGCTATCATGAGCATCATGCTGTTTAGTACATAGGTCTAGCATTCCATATTTTTGAGGCCTGCGAGTCACCGATGTATTTCGAACACACATATTTTTTTTGAAGTTTTGATGTATGACAAACGTTACTGGCACACACACACACACACACACACACACACACACATATATAGATATAGATATATGCTGTACTTATTTTCCTACTATGGTACAAATGTTTTTGTTTTTGAGTTTTACATGTTTTGCAAATGTCTATCCAACACATAATTAGGTAATGTATTTGTTAATGCATTCATGTGCTTAGGAATATGATGATATGTAATGTAATCAAAATTTCTCTCTAGTAGAGAAATACGTAGATATATTCTGAATATTTGGGGGTTTCTAACGAAATATTGCTCATTGAGTTGAAGAATGACAAGTTGTGAATCAAGGTTGACAACCAATTCCCGGATGCCAAGAGCAATAACTTCTGACAATAATTCAATAATCATGGTATACTCTGCGATGTTATTAGTTGTTCAACCTAGACATATACCTTGAAGATTAATCAACTCACCATGGGGGTCATATATGGCCTATGCCGCGGATGACAGATTCTGGGTACTACGACAAGCACCATCAGCGAAACTGACGTGAGGGGACACCGACATTTGCAAAGCAGGAAAAAACATAATAAGCAGAGAAGCTACTTGCAAAAGAACACACCAAACCACACTGTACAAAAATGAATGACACACTTTTGTACAAAAGTAATCATTTACGATAGCCTAAGCATAGTACTTTTTGAGAGAGTCCATGCGCAGACTCGGGTGATTAATCAACACAAATGAAAACCGGAGCTTTATTGTTGACAAGACGAGTAAGTATCGACTCGGCCAAATAATAGAGTAGAACTCATGTAAGGCAGTGTCCCCATGCCCCCTAGGTGAGGGAGGGTTACGAATCAGATGACAACCCCATTGCACTAATGGGCAATCGGTAAAAACTTGGGTAGGGAGAAAAAACCTGAATCCATGAGGAGATAAAGGTGCCCTCAGTTGAAAGATCTTGACAATGTCAAGAGAAATTGACATGTCAATACTCAGTGGAGAAGAGAACTTCTCAAGACACATAGACATGACCGTCGGGCCAGAACTAAGCCATGGGGAATGAGGAGACACGTCGAGAGATAAACTCGAAACAGGATGATCAAAGGATATGGAACTTGAGGCCGAAACAATTTCCACATAATTGATTTCTGTCGGACTTAGTGCATAACCTTGCCCCATGTATCAACAAGATCTGGTGAAGGTATGACCTAAGGATCAAATTTTACCGAGATCATGTTGATAGAGGTAACATGAGGAGGTGGGAGCAAAAATATTCCCATCAAAGCAATATATTCAAAAATCCCTACCCCCACACTCTCATAAGGAGCACCGGTGTGCTTGACATGCAGGACATTGTCATCTGAGGAGGAAGAGGCAAAGAAGGACAGTTGGTTGACTGTGTCTATCTTCCCTTGATGGGGAAAACGAATCACACATAATAGGGAGGAGGCTACGACATGCATGGCATGAGTCCAACTCTGTTCGAGTAGAAGACTATAATTGAGATTAACATCAATGATCTCTACTTCAATGTGTATTTTCTTTCTCTCCAAAGTAATGGTAAGGTTGGGTAAGACACTAAGTGGTCGTGAATCACGCCCATCGAAATCTTCCAAAGTGTTAGGGAACTAGTTCAGAGTAGGATAATCAATTTCCTTCGAACAAACAACCAACATGATGTAGGTAGAGGTACCTTCATCAATGACGGTTCTATGAATGGTTTTCTCATTGATGATTACTTGAATGAGAAAGGTAATGTGATGAGGAAGACGCGGAACGTGGTTTTCTAGATCAAAACATATAAGATTTGAATCAATAGGATCAATACCCCCAGTAGTCGATAGTAACGACTTCCGTTGAGACGGGCAGCTTTGAAATACCTCGAGAGCAGACATAGATGATGGCGCCTGAGCCAAATCCTCAACAATACTATAGTGCTGAGCAGCTCGAGCATTAGGATTGTATGAGGACTTTCGTAGCACACCTCAAGAAGGGGGTCGAATAGCGGAATCAGGGTTAGTTTTCTCTATATGAAGAGGACTAGAACCTGACGAGGTAGAAGAAGAAGCGGTAGCTTCTTTTTCTTTCCCCGCTGTCGAGGTAGGAGTTTGATAATATTTTGGTCTAGTTGCCACATTAATGGGCCTACTCATTATGAACACTTGTGAACCTGAGGAAGTAGATGACTGAGGCTGGTCTACCATTTGGGTATCCTTGGATGGAAACGACTCTTTTAGGACAACTGGGGTCCCTTTGAGAAAAAAACTAACTTTGGATAGTCTGGGATAATCCTTAGTGTAGTGATCCTCCTCACAAATGAGGCACATATACTTAGGCTTTTGTTGAGAAGCATCACCAGCAAATGACTTAGGAGGACCCTGTTTTGGGGCATCGACTTTACCCTTGCCTTTGCCTTTCTTTTTACCTTTCGAGGATTTGTCCACTATGGTAGAATAAACAATGTGTAACTCTAAGGTTATACCAGGGCCAGGCGGATTATAAGAAGAGTCATTAGAAGCAGTGTTGGAGATTGACTTCTGTTTGGAAGAAGATTTTGCAGGGGTCTGAGTCACTGAACCAATTACTCCATCAACAAGAGGTGTAGCAGGAGACTTAGATGACGTCAGATCAGATGGTGGTCTGGGTGCATTAGGTAACACGTCATATAATGTGCCAGACTATGACAAACAAGGTCTAGATGCTGGGCACATGCGATAACTTGTTCCTGAGTGACACATCCTCCCATATCTATGTCCTCAACAATTTTGTTGACGAAGTGTTTGGTGAACATTAGGTCAACAACTGATCAACAATCTCAAACTTAACCAGGCGATGCCTACGCCTCCATTCATAGATATGATCAGAGATGTGGGTCACAGTGTCTTGCTTGAGCGACAGTAGCAGATGGGTGCTGGTTTCATAGTGAACCGACAATTGGAAGTGAGTGAGAAAGGCCATAGCGAGAGTGTTAAAGTCATGATAGGTATTTCGATGTAGCTCGATATACCACTTAGTTGCAGCACCTATAAGAGTTCATTGGAAAATACGAAGACGAATGGAACCATTAAAGTAAGAATTCGAGGAGCACCAAAGGTGATATGTCATCACATGAGCTTGTGGACGCTCTTTTGCTTTTCCTTCAAACTTCAAACAATCACTCAGAATCTTGAAAGGGACTGGAGGCCAGTATGATGAATGAAGAATTGGATCATTCGCGAGTCGAGACACATTTAGCAACTCTAGTATAGCCAAGAACGACAATTGAGTATTAAAAGGTGTTGGAGGTTGATACGCAGGTCCAACCGGAGGAGCCCATCCCTGTTGGTAAGGATTTTGTCCCCATAGTGGAGGGTTTTGTCCATATGGCATTTGATTTTGCCCCCACTGTAGGTTACCTTGCCCATAGGGAGGATTTTTACCTTGAAGGCCTTGAAACTGTCCATCCATAGGTTGCTGATAAGCAACATATGGGTTAAAATGTTATTGAGCCTGTTGACCTTGGACATATGAATGTTGCACCTACTGTCCTTGGACATACAGGTTCTGAACCTGTTGCCCCTAGACATAAGGATTTAAGACTTGTTTCCCATGGAAAAAAGGATTCTGAACTTGTTACCCTTGGACATTAGGATTTTGGGCCTGTTGTTATAGGACTTGACCCTGGCCTTGTCCTTGCCAGGGTTGCCCCTGTTGATATGAGTATAAGGGTTGCTACTGCCCAGGTTGACCTTCCTGCTGCAAGGGTTGACCTTGTGGCTGCAAAGTTTGTCCCTGCGGCTGCAAAGGTTGGCCTTGTGAAGACATAGGCTGGGAGGTTTGTTGAACATACGACATCTGTGACTGCATGTTTTGCTGCAATTGTTGCAAGAGTTGACCTTGCGGCTATTGTAGTTATCCTTGTTGCGACATCACCTGCCCTTACTGCTACATGGATGGCCCTTGCTACAACAAAGGTTGCCCTTGTTGTTGCATAGGTTGTCCTTGCTACTGCAAGGGTACTTGAAAATTTCTAAACTGTATCTGGCCATAGCCACCGAGAATGGTAGATGGACCAGGCTAAACATATTTTCCAAGGTGAAGGATGTAAGGCAGATTGACCATTCCTTGGGAACCATATGGAACATAAGGAGTTTGGTACTGAACTTGAGTCTCATAAGGCTACTGATACTAGAAATTGCTTGACCCAGACGTACCAACGAGATTTTGGATCTGTTGGTACTGGACATTGCTTGATCCAATAGGACCAACAGGGTTTTGAATAGCACCAGAGGAAGGCTAGTTCATCCCAACCATGTGAGCTCTTGAGCCACTCACGTTGGTTTTTCCTAACATCAAAGAAACATTCGGATTCTTCCCCCCAGGCAACACAACCTGTCCACTTACTGGAGGGATTGACGAACTAAGAGAGACATGACTCGAGACCGTTGGTTGAACTGAACGGGTTACTTGAACCGACAAGAAAAGTGGGTTCAGAATGGTGTGACGTCTTGAGACTGAAGTACCTGTAGAAACCACCATCTGTTGGGATGTCGGGTTCTGAATGAATGGACCTGTGGTAGGCATAGCGCCAGATGCCTAAACAAGGTTATGATAAAGCGATGAGGCACTAGGTGTACCTAAGATCAACTATGCTAATTTCACATAATTAGGTGGCAAATCTTGATAAACATTGATGAGAATGCTTCCCGTGTAGGGGAAACCTTTAGGGGGAAAAGGATACTCTTCATCTTCGACAATGTGTGGAGTGGAGACCTTCAAGTGACCCAGAGAGGAGACTCGAATTTCGCCTTCAGATTCCATGGGTGGAAACAAGCGATGACAAACGACCGAAGATGTTCAAGGGGATAATTCCAAAGGAATACTCGGCTGATCATACAGACTGTACAAACACTACAATGATATCACAACAGGATCAAACAAAGGATTCAAAGGATAAACAACCAGTTCAAGCTGACCTTCAGTAGTCGACGAACTCTCAGGAGTCTGGATAGGATTGTCTGATGATTCCGGGCCAATATCAGAAAGTGACCTAGTATCTGAGGGAGGTGGAGGACAAAATGACAAAGGTTGAATGCTAAGAACAGTCTTGAGTTCAACACTTTGGTCCTCAAGTGATTGTGTAATCCAGGAAATGGCTCCTCAGATAACCTTTCAGACAGAGGAGAGGAAGAGGAACTAGGTGAACCAGATGGTTTAGCCACAATGACTTCATCTCAAATAATAGGAAAAGAGAGATAAATTTAAGGCTTTAAAATTTACTTTAAGGGGTACTCATGATTTGGTCTAGAAAAGACTAACAGAGATCTTATGAGATCGTGGGCAACAATTTTTTAAGACGCATAAACAAACTGGTGCTCTTTCATGTTTTAAGAGTCGAGAAAGAAACAAAGATGAATATCACTTTTGATTTGAAACGAGCTCGAAAGGACAAGCACTCAGATGATATTTTAAGTTTATTGCGTCAAAAAGATCAAATGACTACTCGGGATGATTTAGGTAAAAAAGATTACCAGGTAACCGTGAACTGCAGAATACCTCCCGGTGAACCGAGAAGTACTCGTAGGAAATCTCCTTGAATGTTGTGTTCGGTGTATCACATTTACAAGGCAGAAAGCTTGACTTCCTATGGATAAAGGATTGTAACCTAATGGGGTCTCCTTTATATACGCGATGGTATGGGGAGCACAAGTCGTTACTAGCATTGTCTAGTGCCAAAGCTAACGACAACTGCTAGGTTTAAAGACGCCAGAACAAGTCTCTAGCCTATACCTTCTAGATGTGATCGTTAGGTTTCAAATGCGCCTTAGGTTAATTGAGTTCATTTTAAAGTTTATCTTGAATTATGTCTCAGTTTTTCAAGCCTTAGCGATGTGACTCGAAAAATCCTATATGCAGCTAAATGAGACAAGACTCTTTCAATTTGATGAATTGTTTACACTAGAGAGAGTAGAAAACACAATCAAATGCAAACAATAAAGAAACTGAAAGCAAAATGATTTTTTCACTACTTTAATTTTTGAAAATAAACTAATGAAAAACTCTTTCCAAATCCTATTTTCCTAATAAGTGCACTCTAAGCAGTCCTTTCACAAGTAAAGATAATTCTTTTTTATTTTCAAATTCAAATGCAACTCTAGTCTTCAATGATGCTAACTAACATAACATATTGATGCAAAAACTAGAATTATGTACTTGTCATGAAATGACAAAATGAATATTTCATAAAACACTTCAATGAAAAAGTTTTCGAGACAATCAATCCTCACGCAAATGAAAAGACACAAAAGATATTTTCTTCCAAACCAATGACACACTGACTCTACTAAAAACAAGACAAGCAATGTGATCTATGCTGGAAAAGAGACGCTCAAGCAAATGAAACCTTTCAAACTTGTGTGATGGAGATCAAAGTGACAAGAGGACTACAAACAAAATGCAAAGAGTAAATTCACCAACCACTTGACTCGCTGAGTTCATAGTCAGTTGAATGGATGACAACCTAGATGCCCTAGGGCCACCAACCATCAAAGGACTCAAGAAATCAAGTAAAAAGAAGGCAAATCAGCAAGCACATAAACCAAACCAAATGAAGCTTTCCAGTCAGGGAGAACACAACCTAAACAATCTTAGAGGCAGAAATCAAGAAATCAAGAGAGCAAGATACACTGGTCAAGATCTAGGGAAAACCCTAATCTTTACCTATAGGCATCGACGCGACTCCTAACTGACAACAAGTGCCAGAAGGGGGTCGACGTGATTGTTTCTGAGAAATTCACGCTGATCGGCGCGATTTTCAAGAAAATAAACGCTCTAACCGAGGATGCAAGGAAAAAATATTTTTTTTTTCTAAGGTTGAGACTATACTTGCTACTGTAAATTTTAGACCCAGAGTAGTAAACTAGGCAAAGTAGACAATACTAAAGGGAAATGGTGATGCTATAAAAGTTCACACAAAACCATGAAATTACAAACAATCAAATAGAAGGATCGGCTCCCCAGTATGGTCGCCAATTTGTGGTGTAGGTAAATTCTAAGTGCGGACACAAACAAATCCTCTAGCCCGAGAGAGCGGGTCTAGCCACAAACAAACAATCTATGGAAGATCTCCTTAAGCTAGAACCAAATAAGAGGGCCTACCTCTTAGTACACTATTCTACTTGGTGATGATCTTGCTTCCTTACATTAGCTATCTTTCATTTCCTTCCTTCGAACACCTGAAACAAGTAAACAACAACAAACAATAAACGTGATAACATACAAACTGCATTCAGTTTACTTAATAAGTGAAGAAACATTAAGCCATAAATATGTAAGATGACATTTTATGTAGGAAATCAATCGATAGTTGCATCTATATTAGTTTAAGAAGAGATTACAACCGATGTCTTGATGTTGTTGTTATCATTCGACATATTCGGGTTCCCACACACTTCTGCTAACATCTCATGTATAGCCCCAACAATGGTAGTCTCAAGGCTCTTCCCTTTAGTCTTCACACCAAACCAAACTCACAATTCTCCCTTAAACATAAACTAGAGAGCTACAAACTATGGGTAACTTGCCGATTACTCCAAAATCAAAACTCCAACGAGAACTTAATTAGGACTAGCTTGTGCTTGGGAAGAAGAGAGGTTTATATAGGTTGGATGGAGGGGAGATGGTTCCTCTTCTCATGGGAGAAGGCCTTATCTCTTGGATTAGTTCCATCCTAATAGGGGAAAGGATCCCAAACTGACCTCCTCAACTCCATCTAGCCTAACCATTTACCAGACTTCCGTTACGAAGATTCTAGAGCTGGAAGCTTCGGCTCCATATTTAAAAATCTTTCCAAAAGAGGATCGACGCGACTGAGAAAGGGCTCAGTCAATCCGATCGGCACTAGGGATAGTTGTAATCCCTGCATATCGGCGCGAGGAGGACACAAGTAATTAGCGTCGGTCTTGTAAATTGGGATAAACATAAGATTTTTTGGAAATGATGCAAAAGGGAATTGTTCTGCTCATGAAGAGGGACACAATGGGAGTTTATTCATGATAGGAATGCATGTTGGGTACACTGTAGAGGTCCTTTAGGATCGTAGACAAGGAGTACAGGGACAGTCACAAAATGCATTGTGATTCATGCTAACTATGTCACTGTGAGCCGACCATGTCACTGTGGGCACTGCAGGTCATGCTGACCATGTATCTAATTTGTTGATATTGCGAGACAATTTTACTCGAGGAGACTAATTATTTTTGTGCGTAGAGATAGACGCGAATGAACTACTGTAATATTTGAAATCCACAAGCCAAAATGAGTTATTTTAATGTGAGTGCAATCATTGAAACAAAAAATGAAGCTTTATGGGAATAATATAGAATGTTGTAAATAGATTGAGTCATTTGACATGAACTAACCATTTCAAACAATAGCGAACAACATTAGTAAGAATCGAGAGTTTTAAACCATAATATATAGTGAGAAACATTAGTGAACCATTATTTTAATGAGGTTAACGTGAGCCATAAAATGTTGTTAACGGACCACAGTATAATGCGAGCGTTAAAGAATTAACAAACCATGCGAAGCTGCAAGTCACCAAAATGGTTGATTCCTTTATATAGTTGATTTAGGAGATGAAAAATCATGTTTATACATGAATTGAGATGAATCTTGGAGGGAAGCTCAAATTTGAATTTCAAAATTTGTTTATCAAAAATATTTGAACATATTTCCCCTTTAATAAAATCTTTCCCTAGGATTTTCACTTAACATTATAATATATATATATATTTTCCTTTGCTCAATTTTGAATTCACTTTGGGAATGATGGGATTCCCTTGGGAAATTCATCCCAAAGATGCCCAATTTTCAACACTCCCTCTCATCTAGGGAGGAATTTCCATTTACATCAAAACTCTCATCTCATCTCGGCTATGTTTTTTTTTTTTTTCAGAACTGTCTCATCTTGGATGACATGTCTCAACATATCATAGCGTATGGAGTTGACTTAACATTATGTTGACAGGCTATAATTTACTGCCAATAATTGGGGGGTATTCCTGATGTGGAGTCCCAATTAGACCTCACACCATTTAGGATAGGACCCTCGTCCGGTATGTGGGCCTGACTTCCACCATGAATGTTTCCGCTCTTGGTTATCCTATTAGAAGGCGCTAGAGTGGGGACAAGAATGAAATGCCTAGGCAGTGAAACAAAATCAACCCAAGATTGAAAAAAATATAGAAAGAGGTAAAAACAATTCTCAACAACAATAAGAAGAGGTATGTCATGGGATGGATCAGTGAGCAAAATCCAATCAAACATACATAAATAAGAACATGCCAAAAGTTAATTGCAAACCAGTTCACAATAGATCACTGGCATGGCAAGGAATAAGGAAACACGGATTTGAAAGAGAGATATACATGCAACGACTATGAAACAACCCATAACATATTGCGTATATGAAAGCACACACACAAATACAGTGGGAATATGAGACAACCAATACAACCACCATGAGTAAGCATGGGAATTAGTGCCAAACATGAAGAAAACATTATTAATAATGCTGCAACTTCAAGTACATATCTTGCAATCCAACTGTGGAACATAGGCTTCTCATATAAATGCGCAATGCAAAACCCTAGCCTCACTGCAACTCACTCTACTAGCTGCCAAAAAATGAGTCCCTCTAGCTCTCAAGCACAAATCAACTATCTAATCCTAGCCTCAACTGAAGTGCTAAAGTCCCCTAACAATGAGGCATGAGGGAACATTTATAGAGGTGAGGTGACTGTTCACCTAGCGTGACCCTTAACCTCCCCTCATGACTCTTGAACTTCCTCACTGCTCTCTCATGCCTATTGTTTAGTACATGCTAAATTGATCCATACAACATTGACGTCATGATAAGAACGTTTTTACACTGATAGAAGAGGGAATGTGAGGAGAAAAGAGAAGTTTCGAGAAACCCTAAGGTTGGTTCTTTTGCCAACATTGTAGTGAAACCATGAATACCTACACAAATGGTTGAAATTATTGTCATCGTGGCTCACTTACATCCAATCACCTTATGTCGTTGTGTTCCTAGCATTGCAACTAGGTTTTAGCAGCCTGGATGGTTCCAATTTTGATCTCGTTGAAACCTTAATTGTGTAGCTTTTGCGGAAACACTAGCTCCCTTTTCTAGGTCAACATTCTTGCTTTCCCTGCGATCTGTTGTTGAGATTGACATAATGTCTAATCAACCACACATATCCAGTTGCTTGTTAATCAGAACCCTAATTAAGTAATCTGTGAGAAGTCTTGGCTTCTTCGCATAGCTTAGCATTCTTGTCCCTTCTCTCTATTTGTAGGAAAATAATATTATTCAGACATATTTATAAACAAATAATGATACTAGAAATACAATCAACTGATGGAAAGAAAAACATTAAAACAAATAATGTTAGTTTGGACCCCCATGAGGTCAGTTGTAATGCCACAATGTTATAATGCATGCACAACTTGTGTAGGATCTAGAGCCTGATTCAATAGGTACTTTATCAACTCATGTGAAAGATCTAAGGCTTTTCCACCATCCTTATGCATGAAAAGGGCCTTTTGGACAATGCCTCTTTAATTTAGAATCTGAGACCTTTTGTAATGGCCACAAGTGTTTTCCCATTATGATGTGAACCAATAAGTGAGCTTTTGGTACTCTATGCTTGGACATTGCTTCTTTTTTCAAGTCTCTTGCCTCATTTGTTGCCACCCAATGTCCCGACTGATTTCGAGCATATTTTTTGGCAATTTAAGTCACATTTGATCCATGCTACGATCTTATCACCTCGAGCCTTGTACTTTCTGTTAGTTCAACCCTAGCTTCATTATGGTGTTGCATCATCACATGAGTATGTTATTTCCCAACTTTGCTCATGTTAGAAGGATGCATCTATATTGTGATCGTGGGAAGATTCACATACATGTCTTTCACTATTGAGAGGAAGCCAAAGGTTTCAATATAGGGTCCATTTATTATTCAACAATGACCCAATACACCACGTTAAGAAAATTCTTCCTATAAACATTTTCATGGTCACAGGTACTCAACAATGGCCCATTTCAACAATGACCTTGTGCCAAGGAGATCACATTTCAAGGAGGATCACATGTTTAGTTTTGACTACAAATCACATTTTGCAACTTGAGTGACTGTGTGACCTGTATTCTCAAGATGGTTACATTTAAACTTTAGAGTGGGTCGTATTTAAACATGGGGAGTAAATCATACTTTTGAATGTACATAGAAGATGCAGATGAAAATAGATGAAAAAAGCGAGTTGCGGAGGGAATTAAGACTTGTGGATATGGTGGGAAGGGATGTGATCCATATATATTGCATAGTCGCATAAGAGGACTAATGTATATTGCATAGTCGCATAAGAGAACTAATATATTGCATAGTTGCAAAAGAGAACTAAGTACATTATCCACTGACTTCTCCAAGAGTGATTCTACAACTTAACGACCTTGGGGAGGTCGCATAGTCACAATTGAATCTAGTTCACATCATCATATTGTATGCAAGGAACTCAGGTGCAATTTGTGACTTGTGGAGGGTTTGCAAAAGAGGAAGAGGACTTAAGCATGTCACATGGTCGCATTTTGGTTCAAATCCCAGCTTTGAAATGTGATCTTACGATCTAGAGGAATTGTGACTTACTAGGGGGTCGCATAGTCACATTTCCCAACTAGAATGTTGGAACTCCAAAATGCGATTTTGTGACCCGTAGTCACAAATCTGGCGAGAGGTTGCAGTTCTTATTCATAGAATAGGTCGCATTTCCTCATGTGGTTAGCATGGGTCACATTGATCACATGAGGATGCCACTATGACCTTCACTTAAAAAAAAACCAATAGTAGTTTTATTTGACACAATCCCCAAGTCACACAAAGTTTAATGGGACTTCGAAACTAAGCCAATCCACTATGCATATTCTAAAGATTTCAATGCTCGACCTCTTCTATGCCATATGGTCTCTAGGGTTTGATGCTTTACGCGATCACTAAGAGACTACTCAACATTGTCTACTTTATGCCGTTTAACAAGATTGCATTCTCTCTTATTCCCATTGATTATTTTTGGTGGTCTTTTCATTCTACAAGGAGATTTTAAATTGATTTGTGTCTATATCAATAACAGGAACAATCAACATTAATTCTACATTTTGCTTTTGACCTGGTGGCCTCAATCTCATAAGAGCCCAAGAAATGTTTTTGAACTTCAACACAACATCCTTGGTAGGAGAATTTTCATCCTCGTGACTATCTTCATCTTCTATAGGACATTCATCAACATTCACATCGTAAAGGTCCTCATTTGTTTCGAAATCCTCAAATTCACCACTGACATCTGAATCCATTTAATTTTTCTTATGGGTAATTCCCATTGATGGCTTAGGACTAAGAGCAAGATTTTCTCCAATGTATTCTCTTAAACCTACTATTTGACATAGTAGAATATATGGAACAATCTTTTCAAATTTGGCATAATATCTCTTCTTCCAGCATCCCCAACCTAAAGCATTGATCTCCTTTGTTTGAATCACAACATAAATCTGAGTTCCTTTTGCTTGCATCAAAGTTGACTTCCTTGTAGAATTTCATGTAGATTCATAAGCTCATGTAATCTACTAAAACAAGAGACATAAATCTACTTCTACTTTCAACCAATGGAAGCCAATAGATCGATGAAAACAATATGAACAAGAACAAGACAAATCAATGACACATAACACAATAAGTTTTTCTGGGGAAAGCCATTGCTCTAAACCTCGTCTATCTATATTGCATTAAATTAGAAATATGAGTGAAGATATAAAGCTTGTTCTCACTATAATAATTTTGCACAAGCCTATTCTTAGCCAACACTTAACCAATTTCCACAAACTTCCAAGCCGCTATTTCCTTGCACAATCCCTATGCTGAATAGCCCATATTAATGGGAATCTCGTAGTCCAAAGCTGTGCATTCCAATCTAGGTCCTCTTCCTGATTGCATGCATGATCTATACAACTCAGTAAATCATATAACTGATAGTACACTGTCCCTGAACTCTAGTCTCAACCCGGTCTTAATCAAAACTGGCATGCATGAGTTTTTGATGAGAGAATCTTCTGTTATTTGGAGTAGCACCTATGGATGCATGAGTGCACTTATTGACTGCTAATCCTCTACTAGTTCAAAAAACATTTAGAACTAGTTTAACTGTCTATAACTCAGTAAATTCAGTTATCTAATTACAACTCAATCTAAACTCATACTAGACCCATAAAATTTAGGGAGAACATATACATGACTTCCAAATCTAAATTCCTAATCTAATTAAGTTAATTAAACTTAATCAATTATTTACAAGTTGTTGTGAGAATATAATTCTATTTTAACTCTCAATTTAAATTCGAGGACAAATTTAAACTGGAATTTCCTGTTTCCATTTCTCAACACTCTCTCTCAACAAGAAAGGGATTATCTACTACCCTGATCCTGTCTCCGTGAAACTAAAATTTACATCTTGACAATGCCTTTGTCAAAATGTTAGCATCTTGCTTCTCCATGGGAATGTACTCTACAACATGATCTGCCTCTATACACAATCCCGTAGATGATGATATCAGATATCAATGTGTTTGGACCTATCATGAAAAATTGGATTTTCAGAGAGTTTGATACAACTTTGATTATCGTTGTAAATCACTGTCGGATCCATCTACTGACCAAACAAACCAACCAGGATCTTCCTCATCCAAATGACCTCTCATGCTGCCTGACTTGCAACCATGTACTCTGCCTCTGTCAAACTAAGTGCAGTCGATCTCTATTTCTTTCTATACCAAGAAACCGCCACTGACCCAATATTGAAAATCATTCCTAATGTGATTTTCAGGTCGGATGGACTCTCCGCCCAATCTACATCCTTGAAGCCTTGAAGCTTCACTCCCTCTGTCTATACCATAATCCGTATTGATTAGTGCCCTTGAGGTATCTCAATAAATGCTTTCCCACCTTCCAATACAACTTGGTAGGCCTAACCATCACTTGAATTAGTTGGTTAACTGCATAGCATAAATTCGGTCATGTGTTCACTAAGTACATGAGTGAACCCACAAGCTGCATGTAAACAATAAATTCCACTACCTCTTCTGAAGTAACATCCTCCTTCCTCTAGTTACCAGCTAGAGGAGTCTCCATAGGTTGCAGCTCTCCATGCTAAACCTCCTGAGTATCTCATTGGCATACTTGCCTTGAGACACAAACAACTCCCCATCACCCTGCCATACTTCCATGCTCAGAAAGTAATGCATGAGCCCAAACTCCTTCATCTCAAAATCTCTTGCAAGGTCCTCCTTGCAATATTTGATCAGTTGATCATCACCTATCAATATGAGATCATCAACATAAAGTACAATGATCAACAACTTACCTTCCACCACTATGTGGTATAGGTTCGCATCTGTTTCACTCTTCGTGAAGCCCAACTTGGTGAAGTAGCTATCTATCCTGGTGTACCAAGCATGAGTTTCTTATTGTAGCCCATACAATGCTCTCTTGAGTCGACACACATGCGACTCATGATCAAGGGTTTCAAAACCTTCACGTTGCTCTATGTACACCTCTTCCTTAATCGTGCCATTAAGGAAGGCTATCTTCACATCCATCTAATGTATCTTCCAACCCATCTATGCTAATAGTGCCAATATAGATCTGATCGGTGACTACCTTGCAACAGGAGCAAAAGTCTCATCATAGTCAATCCCATCTACCTGTGAAAAGCCACAGGCCACAAATCTAGCCTTATGCTTCTCCACACTACCATCTGCAACTTGATTTACCTTGTAAAGCCAACGAGAGCTCACCATAGACTTATCCTCTGGTCTTAGGACCACATCCCAAACATTGTTACGAACTATGGAGTCATACTCCTACATCATGGCATCAATCCAATGTTGAAAATAGAAACAAGAAATGATAAAAATAGAATCCAGAATATTCCAATTTTAATTTGACCTTGAATTAAAATTGTGAATTAAAATCGAATTTAGTCTCACCAGCTGCTTGGAAATAATTAATTAATTCATTATGGATTAATTAGTTGGAGAAATTCAAGTTAGAAGTCCTTCTAAAGTCATGCAACAATTATTCCTTAAATTAAGGAGATTATCCCTTAATTAAGGAGATAAGATTGAGTTATATTTGAGTTGTAATTAGTTAGCTCAGTTTACTGAGTTAAGTCCAGTTAAATTAGTTCCAAACTATTTGAGAAACTAATTGTGAGTTATCAGTCAGTTGATGCATGCACGCACTCAACTAGTGTACTCTAGATAACTGAAGATTCCTTCATTAGTAACTCATGCATGTCTATTCTGAGAAATACCTAGTTGAGCTAAATGTCAAGGACAATGTACTATTAGTTGCATGTGTTTTCTTATAAAGGAAACTAAAGCATGCAGTCAAGGTAAGGTTCCTTGGAGGATTGTGTAGTTCTGATAGGGTGTGAAATCAGTGTGAGAGACAAGTGTTCCACTTGGTTGAGAGTCTTCCACTTGGTAACAAGAGGATCACCCAAGAGAAACAACGCAAGGAAATAGGAGCTTGGAGGGCAGAGGAGAAGGCTTGTGAGAAGCAAGGTTTGCTTGTGAGCATCCAGAAGGATTGTACTGAGAGCTGGCTAGCTGTGAGAACTAAGGCTTTGTATAATCTCTATGTATTTCCACCTTGTACGATAATACAAGTAGAGGGGTTTTTAGCTGAGGCTTTCCCCTGACTATTTTTTGTGTTTCATGTGCATTGCTTCTCCTTCTTTTGGTTATATTGTTCATCTCGATCTTTAAGCTTCCGTAAATTGATAGTAGAAGTATATTATAGTATTTTGCTTTGGTATATTGCATTTTTTGGGTTAATCTACAGTTAGATTTTCTACATGATCTTAGAGCTAGATTTGTAGAGAATTTGTAGAATTTCTACATGGTATTAGAACTAGTTGATCTATAGAAATTTTTCTACATGGTATCAGAGCTAGCTGATCTATAGAAATTTTTCTACATGGTATCGGAGCCAAGTTTATCAGAGTAATGAACAACATTCGGAGAAGAGAATTCAAAGTTTGAAGTTTGGGGTTGCAGGTGCAAATCAAATTCATATCGTACTTCAATTGAGATGGGACATTACGCGAATAATTTCCCATCGAAGAAATCCAAGAAGGGATCCTCGGAAGGATTGGAAGGTGAGGCATTAGCCTCTCAGTTCGAAATGGAATTTACTGCCATCACATGCATGGTGTCATCGATGATGGGTTGTGTTTGGTATCTTGAAAATGGAGCCTCATTCCCCATCACCGACGATAAAATTTTATTCAGTGCCTTAGAGGAGAAAGACCTCAAGATGCGCATAGAGATGGGTGACGACAAAAGGTATAGTGTTTCAAGAGTGAGCACAGTTGCTTTTAAGAGGGAGCATGGAGCTCCTATCACCTTGACAGATGTGAAGTATGTGCTTGGACTGAAGAAGAACTTGGTATCGGTCATGATGTTGGAGGACAAAGGCTACAATGTTGTCTTCAGTAAAGGAAAGGCGTTCCTTAGACACATCACCACAAGGCAGGTGAAACAAATTGGTTCACGAGTTAAGAACATGTATGCTCTTGAGGTTCAAGATGCATGGAAAGCCTTAAGGAGCAAGGAAAATGTTAGAGACTTGGTGGTTGAGAGGGAGAGTAAATTACCTCTCAACATGTAGACCCAGAAGAAGTCTCAGACAATTGTGGAGGAGCCACAATTAGAGAAGTGGGCACAAGGATCACATGCAGCCATACCTCCAGGTGTGAGGTGGGGAGATGTGAAGTGATAGTCCCAAGAAGGTTGAAATTGGGCAGTGTCCATTGAGAGGTTTTATCTCATGGATTGTATCTTGCTACAGGAGCCCAAAGTACATAGTAGCGGGAGGAATTAGTGGGATTGATGCAATCAAAGATCAAAGGGACAAAGGCTAGAGAAATCAGATACTGAAGAGCATGGAGAAGGATTGACAACAGTGCAGAAAGGTAGAGTCAGCTGAAGCACAAAGTTTTCAGTTGACAGAGGCAATAGCAGTCAGAGACTTTGATGACAGATGCATCATACTGATTCAGGTTGGGTTTTTTTTTGTTTTTTGTTTTTGTTTTTTGTTTTTTTTGTTTTTTGTTTTTTTTTTTCTTGAGTTGCTGGATCAATAACACTAGAGAGAAGTGTTAACATTCCAAAGGTTCACAATTAGGATCGAATTGAATTCCTTTCTTGTTGAGAGGGAGCGTTGAAAATAGCAACAAGAAATGATAAAAATAGAATCCAAAATATTCCAATTTTAATTTGTCCTTGAATTAAAATTGTGAATTAAAATCGAATTTAGTCTCACTAACTGCTTGGAAATAATTAATTAATTCATTATGGATTAATTAGTTGGAGAAATTCAAGTTAGAAGTCTTTATGAAGTCATGCAACAATTATCCCTTAAATTAAGGAGGTTATCCCTTAAATTAAGGAGATTATCCCTTAATTAAGGAGATAAGATTGAGTTAGATTTGACTTGTAATTAGTTAGCTCATTTTACTGAGTTAAGTCCAGTTAAATTAGTTCCAAAATGTTTGAGGAACTAATTTTGAGTTGTCAGTCAATTGATGCATGCATGCACTCAACTAGTTTACTCCAGATAATTGAAGATTCCCTCATTAGTAACTCATGCATGTCTATTCTGAGAAAGACCCAGTTGAGCTAAATGTCAAGGACAATGTACTATCAGTTGCATGTGTTTTCCTATAGAGGAAACTAATGCATGCAGTCAAGGTAAGGTTCCTTGGAGGATTGCGCAGTTCTTACAGGGTGTGAGATCAGTGTTCCACTTGGTTGAGAGTCTTCCACTTGGTAACAGGAGGATCACCCAGGAGAAATAGTGCAAGGAAATAGGAGCTTGGAGGGCATAGGAGAAGGCTTGTGAGAAGCCAGGTTTGTTTGTGAGCATCTAGAAGGATTGTACTGAGAGCTGGCTAGCTGTGAGAGCTAAGGCTTTGTATAATCTCTATGTATTTCCACCTTGTATGATAATACAGATAGTGGGGTTTATAGTTGAGGCTTTCCCCTGAGTATTTTCTGTGTTTCATGTGCATTGATTCTTCTTCTTCTAGTTATATTGTTCAGCTCTTATTCAGCTTGATCTTTAAGCTTCCACAAATTGATAATAAAAGTAGATTACAATATTTTTCTTTAGTATATTGCATTATCAGGTTAATCTACATTCAGATCTTCTACATGATATTAGAGCTAGATTTTTAGAGAATTTGCAGAATTTCTACATGGTATAAGAGCTAGCTGATCTATAAAAATTTTTCTACATCCAAATCAGTTGTTGTGATGCTTCCTCAAAGGAAGATGTCTTTGTCACAACACATCCTCTCATAAGAGGCATGTATCCAGTGTACTTGTAAGGTGACCTCCTTTGTTTGTGTTGTGATGTGGATGATGCCACATTCTCTTTAGCATCTGACAACAATCTATTCGCATATATGGTGTGATTTGTCCCATCTCTGGAAGAATCTACCTGAGTCGATGCATCCACTCCCAGATCCTTTGCATGTGGCTGCTCCACATCAATCTGAGGCTCCTCAACCTTAGTAGCTAAGAGCTTCTTGACCACATGTATTTGAAGTTCCCTCTCAAGGGAAACTCACATGGCTTTCTCCTCATCGAATTTGACATCCCTGCGAACCACTGTCATCCTTTTGGTCGACAAGTACACCCGATAGTTGTGAGGTCTATTAGTGTACCCCACAAATATCCCCAACTCTGCTATCAACTCAAGCTTCTTCCGTGCATCTTTGGTCACATGGAAATATACCGATGACCCAAAAATCCTAAAGTGACCGACATCTGGCCTCTTATCGGAATAAGCCTCCTCTGCTGTCTTCATCGCAAGTATCCAATGCGGGCTATGGTTCTGAACATAGACCGTTGTGTTGCATGCCTCGACCCACAAGTGTAGTGGGAGACCTTGATCATGGAACATCACCCTCGCTGCCCCTACTATGTTGTTGCTCTTCCTCTCGGCCACCCCATTCTGCTGAGGGTTATGGGGTGTCGTCAACTCCCATTTAATCCCTTCCGCTACACAAAAGTTCTTAAACTTCTTTGAGACATACTCACCCATCTTATCACTCCATAGAGATTTAACCTTCTTGCCTGACTCTTTCTCCACCAATGCTTTAAACTCACAAAACTTTTTGAAGGTTTGATCCTTTTTCTGCATGAAAAATATCTAGCATTTTCAAGAAAAATCATCAACAAATATAATATAATACCTATGTTTGGCCGTAGATGCTATCAAGAATGGTCCACACACATCTGAATGGAATTGCTCTAGAATAGCCTCTACTCGACTGTTTCTGTCGTGAAAGTAAGGATTGGTGTATTTACAGAAAGTACACCCTTGCATGTATCAACTTGCTCTAGTGTACCTTTGGGAAACCCGGTGGAGATCTGCTGCATGATCTTTAAAGCCCATGATGTAAGTGACCCAATAGCCTGTGCCATAACTTGCCAACGTCTTGACTTTGCACCATCTCTATTTTTGTGCTCAAAGCAACACAATCCTCTACCTCTAGCTTCTAGAGATTCTTCACCCAAATCCCTATCTTCTTTACTTGATCCGTGGATGTGTGTCAAAGGAACACCTTTCCTTTCGAGAAGATCACATCTTAGCCTTTATCCTCAAGCATGGCAATAGATACCAAGTTCTTCTTCATCCCGGGCACATACATAACATTATTCAATCTGAGTGGAGCCCCATTCTCCCTCTGAAAAGTAACCATGCCCAATATAGTAGCACAATACCCCCCGTTTTCACCCATTTCGATATGCATCTGGAGATCTTTCTCCTCTAGGTCACTGAATAAATCTTTGTCGCCAGTCATATGGAATGAAGCTCCACTGTCTAAGTACCATACACTTCCCATCATTGATGACACCATGCATGCAATGAGGGAAAAGTCCAATTCGAATTGAGAGGCCAAAGCCTCACCTGCTGCTCCTCTTGAGTGGAGAATTTGTAGAAAAATGGCCCAGCTCATGACAATGAAAGCACTTAAATTTTTTTATGTTTTTCTTCTTACCTCCATGGAAAGAATCCAATTTGGAATGGGAATCTTTCCCTTCCCTTCTTCACCTTAATCGCTAAGGTACAATTCTCTTGATCATTTGTCTTTGGTGAAGAGCCATCCTTGGTGTTCCTCCTGATCTCCTTCTGCATCAAATCTGACCACAATCGTTCCCAATATGGCAGCTTCTCTGACCATTGAAAGAGTCCTTATAACTATGCCAACTCTTTGGGAGTCCTAAAGGAGTAAGACTCACCATATCATCCTTTGTAACCATGATTCCAACATTTCCAAGTTCATCACGACACTGAGTGAACTTTGTCAAGTATTTTGGAATAGTCTCGCCTTTCTCCATTTTGATTTTTCGCAGTTTGCCCTTCAGTGCCAATTTCCTTTGGTCATTTTTTTCTGATACATGTCCGTCAATGCTTTCCACATAGAATACAAATGTTCCTTGCCATGGATACTTGAGACAATGTGGTCTCGAACTCCCTCAAGGATTATCCGCCTTGCCTTCGCCACACAGTTCTTCCATTCGAAAAGATTCTATGCATCTGATGTTGCTGGCTTAGGAATGCCTTGATAAAAAAATACCTTCAAGTCATTATCCTCCAGCACAACCTCCATTCTGTCCTTCCAGGATATCTAATTCGAGCTACCTTCCAAGGCATACTCGAGCCAACAACTATAGAACACCATCTGTCGATCCAGAAGTATGTATTGCAAATTCGAATTTCACACGCAATCCAAAACTCAAAAATTCGAAATTTCCTCTAGTATATTGTCTTCATATCTGATACCATGTAGAATTTCTTGTAGATTCACAAGCTCATGTAATCTACTAAAGCAAGAGACAAGAATATACTTCTACTTTCAACCAGCGGAAGCCAATAGATCGATGAAAACAATATGAAGAAGAACAAGACAAATCAATGGCACATAACACAATAAGTTTTTATGGGGAAATCCACTTCTCAAAAACCTGCTTATATGTATTGCATTAAATCAGAAATATGAGTGAAGATACAAAGCTTGTTCTCACTAGAACAATTCCACACAAGTATGCTCAACTCTCTGCCTCACAAGCCAGGTCTTAGCCAACAGTTAGCCAATTTCCACTACCTTCCAAGCCGCTATTTCCTTGTGCAATCTCTAGGATGAATAGCCCATATTAATGGGAATCCAGTGCTTCCAAAACTGTGCAATCCAATATAGGTCCTCTTCTTGATTGCATTCATGATCTATACAACTCAGTAAATCATACAACTAAAAGTACATTGTCCCTGCACTCTAGCCTCAACTGGGTCTTTCTCAAAACTGACATGCATGTGTTTCCGATGAGAGAAACTTCAGTTATCTAGAGTAACACCTGTGATGCACTAGTGCACTAACTGACTGCTAATACTCTATTAGTTCAATAAATAGTTCGACTAGTTTAATTGTCTATAACTCAGTAAAGTGAGTTATCTAATTATAACTCAATTTAAACTGACACTGTACCCCTAAAATTTAGGGAGAACATATACATGACTTCCAAAAGACTTCCAACTCGAAATTCCTAATCTAATTAAGTTAATTAAACTTAATTAAATATTTAAAAGTTGCTATGGGAATATAATTCTATTTTAATTCTAAGTCTAAATTCAAGGACAAATTTAAACTAGAATTTGTTGTTGCCATTTCTCAACAATCCTAATTTCCCAAACAATAGGATTTATGTTAGCATCAACCATTGTCTATAACTCCTTACAGTATAGTATCGGTGAGTCCCAAATAAGACTCCGACAATGAGATCTTGTACATGATATTACATAGTTCCCAATGTAAATATTGTTCAATTGAGGCACCATTTTGATAGTTCTACATTACAACCTTCTCATATACCCACATGTAACGGTTGTTTCCAGGAGAGCACATGTACATCAAAATTAGCGAATTCGACATCTGTTACGACATAGCCACGCAATGTTCCAAGATAATGTGGCATGAGAACACGTCTCATCTATCTTGCAGTTTTGGACGACAAGTGCAGTCATTTCCATGGAACACCACTTCCCTCACTCGAATCAATTTTGGTCTCCAACACATTACCAAGTATGAGTTTTGGTGTTAGGATTCAATATGACATTCCTGGCAATGTTTTATCGACTTGGTAAACCATCCCTTAATTCCATCTCTGCGTGGATGCACATACGAATTATACCTGCGCTGCATGTGTCTGCCACATCCATAGTGAACCCAAAGGAATAAATAACTCTTTTGAGGTGTTTGTAATAGAATACACACCACAATCCACCCTACTTTGCTGTAATGTATTGAATATTTTAATGTAGGTATGCCTTCCAGTCTCTGATGTCTAGTATGATTTCTATATATATA
>APFE030189951.1:0-51938 GCA_000404065.3 Pinus taeda
GATCTTCTTGTCTCAAACCAAGTATCTCAAGCAGATTTTGAAGAAATATGGCATGGAAGATGAAAAACCTGTATGTACACCCATGGTAACAGGATGCAACCTCAGTGCAAATGACGAATCAGCAGCAGTGCATCAACCAACCTAGAGATCTATGATTGGAATTCTACTTTATTTGACAGGTACCAGACCAGACATCATGCATGCAGTAGGAATAGTTGGTAGATTTCAGGCAAAATCCAAAGGAGACTCATCTTCAGGCAGTAAAGAGAATTTTCAAATATCTTCAAGGGACACAAAATTATGGCTTATGGTATCCTAGAGATACAGATCTCACACTTCATGCTTATACAGATGCAGATTGGGCCGGAAGTGTGGATGACAGGAAGAGCACAAGTGGTGGTGCGTTCTTTATGGGTTCTAGATTAGTATCTTGGTTCAGCAAGAAACAGAGTTCGATTGCCTTATCTACAGCTGAAGCGGAATATGTTGCTGCTGCATCTTGCTGCACTCAACTCCTTTGGATGATGCAGACCTTGCAGGATTTTCAAATCACTTGTACACCACCTATCTCTATCTTATGCGATAATACAAGTGCAATCAGCATCTCAAAGAATCCTGTCATGCATTCAAAAACCAAGCACATACCAATCAAGTATCACTTTCTTCGGGAACAAGTGTTTGAACAAAAGGTCAAATTGGAGTATGTTCCTTCTAAGGAACAAGTTGCTGACATTTTCACCAAACCACTGCCCAGGGAAACTTTTGAATATCTCAGACAGAAGCTGGGAGTTATGAATATATCCTCTTGCTGTTGAATATTCAGAGAAAATTGGGTGTACGCGTGATGGATAAGGAGTATCCGCGTACATACGCCGGTCGGTACAGAAACAGTCGCGTATATGAAAATTTGTTGGTTATCAAAAGGAGCAGGCTCTGGTTGAAGATATTTTGATAAGGGTATGACAGAGACCATTCGGCACAGGTTCAGGGGGAGCAAATAATCTTCTAATTATGCATTGTTGGCATTAGTTTAGAAGCTTTTGGTTCTAGTCCATAGCTGTTGTTGATTTCAGGTAGAACAAAGGCAAAAGGTGAACAAAAGGACATATTGGTTGCTGATCTGAATGCTCACTGTCAGTTGCTGCTGCTATCAGTTGTTGATGATTTTCAATAATTCGTCTCTATGTCATTTGTCTCTTTCTTATATGGTGTCAAGGTCATGTAACGGCCTATTCTAGTTTCCCCACTATGCCTGGGATGAAGATGTAATACTTTTGGTCATCATATGTAAATTTATGATGTATTCCACTTAGTTGGATGGATGATTCCCACTTGGTTGGGTGATGGATGTATGTACTAATTGGTATTATGGTCTCGGTTCTTCTTCAAAAACATCTTTTTGCAGATCTTGTCTACAGTCAGGGGGAGCATAGTCAGCACAGAACATTTCAGCATATACTCAGGGGGAGCACAACCCTTTGCCCTTGATGACAAAGGGGGAGAATGATCTTGGATCTTGGTGTTGCCATCAAGTCCAAAGGGGGAGATTGTTGGCATTATGGCACAGGTTTGGAGCTATGGCACAGGTGTTGTCCTTGATGGCAACCCTCTCTGGTAACAGATCTCAGATCAGGCACTCAGAAAGTAGAAAAAGTCATATACGCAGTTTCATCTAGACAAAGGCGCGTATACACGCGGGTTATACATTATAAAAGCGCGTATATGTTGGTGATCACTCTTTTGGTCCATGGCAGTTAGATCTTGGAACTTGAACCTTTTTGGACCATGGCATCTCGTCAATTGTGCCGATCCATAGTTTTTGGGTTCATGGTATTGAAATGTTATGGTTTTGGACCATGGTATTGGGGAAGGCCTAGGACTATAAAAGAGGAAGGAGATCTTGTGGCAAATTAGATCTGGATTTTTTTTTTGAAAAGATCTGAAAAGTGTTAGAGCTGGTATATTGGATGGTGATGCAGATCTGGATCTGAAGGAAGAAGGGACTTTAGCACAAAAGGAAAGACAAGGTCTTTTCATGGGTCATGATCTTTAAGCTTAATGATAATATCTCTGTATGATTTTGATCTGCTTGATGTGGCGCTCATCTGATCTATAAATCTGATTATCTGGGTTATTTAGTGATTGAATATCCGGAAGAGTGTATTGTCGTTTATAGATCTGTACGCAGGTTCAGTGAAGCAAAGGCGCGTATACACGCTGGTTAGGTGAAGTAAAGGAGCGTATACGCAGTTTGTCCCATAGGCAGAGGCGTATGCACGCAAGTTTCATACTGTTAAAGTTGCGTATATGCTTTAAGTTGTGATCTGGCTGTTTCTGCTTATTGCTGCTGGGTTTTGGGTTCTGTTTCTGCTATATGGTTTCTGGTACAGTTTTCTGTGTACAGCTGTCAGAGGAGTATCTACTTGTTTCAGATCTAATTGGTGGATATTTGATGTTCATGGATCCAGTTTGAAAATTGACGAAAAGTGGTCCCTGGAAGAAAGAGAAGGTTGTAGCCTTCTGTAGGCCAGCATCTACATACTAGTATCTTGGCTAGTACAAAAGCTAAAGGGGGTTGTTGCTCCCTTCCAGGAGAAATCTGGAGAACGAGAGAGAGAGTAGTAGCTCTCTGCGGGTTGCAGTCTGCGTACTGGTAAAAAGACTGCACCAGTACATTGTAAAAGAAGTTTTCTAATTTAAAAGGAAGATAGAGACAAATTGCAGCAGGTGGTTTTCACCCACATTGGGTTTCCACCTTATACCTTGTGTTCTTGTGTCTGATTGTCTTTCTGCTTTGTTTTACTGTCTCTGGATACTGTTATTGGATTTTGCATCACTGACTAACAATCATCATCAGAAAGATTAAGTAAAATAAAAGCATGTTCTGTATACGCGGGTTTTCTTCTGCATAGCTGCGTACATACGCAAGTTTATTAAATTTAAGTAGCGTATATCAGTTGTTTTTTGAAAAAGGATAATTATCTTGATAATATTGATTCACCCCCCCTCTCAGTATTATTTTCAACATATTGCAAATCAAGGGATTCAAAGGATGATATTTTTAGAATGATTGAACAAGAATTTGAAAGTGTAGAGGAATATTTAGAGAAAATTCTTTATAATTTACAAAAATATAAACATTAGTCTTTAAATCAAGAAATCATCTGAACAATCCTTTTTTAAGGCATATGAGATGAGTATATAGATTTTCTTAATGTGATGGGCAAATGATATATTTCTTATTTATTATTTGAATAAATTTCATAATTATGCCAAAAATACTCAGGAGGAAAGGCTAAAACTAGAAAATGAGATACAACTTCTAGAATTACCAAATTAGCAACAAATGCCATGCAGGTTTTAACCCTATATAGAAATTACTCACAAACGAATTCTTAAAAATAGAAAATATACAATGGCAAGAAATAAAAAAACAAATACACAGGTATTTTCCCCTGGTTCCCAAGACCAGGACCACTATATTGATTTTTCATTTCATTCCTTTCAATGTTATAACACACACACACACACACACACACATACATATATATATATATAATATATACATGTCAAAGCATTGATAAACCCCAATCCATTAACCCTATATTAGAACATAACTATAGTTCCCTTGAACAGATCTACAAGATACCATGGGTAGAAAACCATCATGCTGAAAACCATGTGCAAAACCCATACACAAAACCATAGGTAGGTTTACCCACCTAATATAGGATCCAAAAAACAATTTTCCAAGGGCATTACCCCGGACCCCATGCAAGGGGCTACTTCCCCCCTATGACAACATTGTTGCACCCAATGCAAAAAAGGGTGGGCTTCCTCCCCCACTCTAACTCCCCTTCTTTGTTTGTGGGGTTAGTCATGGAAATAATATAACGCACACCCAACATTCTCCTACTTGTTGTTTTATTTTCCACGCAAGGGGTCATAGGAGAGATTAGTCATTGGTCCATCCCTACAATGCCCATTGTTTCTCTGCACTAAGAAAACTTCTTAATGTTCACAAAATTCATGAATGCATGTATAGTATTCTTCAAAGTGTCCACTTTTACCAGCAACACCTTTTTTTCCTCAACCATATCCCTCACAAAGTGATGCTCAACATTAATGTGTTTTGTCTTTGAATGATAAGTAGGGTTCTTTGCCAAAAATCGCACTTTGGATGTCACAACGTATCCTTATAGCTTGTTGTACTAACCCCTTACTTGAACCCAATCTCTTCAATCAAGCTACTTCCTTGCTTGCATGAGTGGCTACCAAGTATTCTGCCTCTATAGTTGAAAGTGCCACTACAAACTGCCTCTTGCTCATCCAACTGACTGCACCTCCAAATAGGTTAAATGCATACCCACTTGTAGATATTCTCTAATCTAGATCTCCAGCCTAGCCCGCATCAACAAAGCCATAAATGTCCAAATCTCTGTCCAATCCTAGTCTTCCTAGGTAGCACAGACCATAATCACTAGTGCCACGCAAATCCCTGAAAAGCCACTTCACTCTTTTCTAATGCTCCTTCCCTAGTTTTGACATAAACCTATTCAATCCTCCCACTGCATGTGCAATGTATTGACTAATATAGACCATTACATAAATTAGGCTACTGACTGCACTTTCATATGGAACACGAGACATGTCCTCTTCTTCTTCTTATGTCTTGGGACACTATTCAATAGATAAATTTACACCTACAGGAATAAGAACCTTCATCAGTTTACTATTTTGCATATTAAACCTCTGTAGTGTTGTCTCAACATACTTCTTCTAGTTTAAACAAAGATTCATCTTTGCCCGATGTCATTTAATTTCCATGCCCAAAATATAGGTTGCAACACCAATATCTTTCATGTTGAATTTGGAGGAAAATTGGGTCTTCAATTCCTAGATAATTTCTTTGTCAATTCCAATTAGCATCATCTCGTCCACATACAAGAACAGATAAATAACACAGTCACCAATTAATTTAAAATATACACAATGATCCACTTTTCGTCTGGTGAAGCCAAGTCCCCATATATATGTATCAAATTTGTTATACCACATCTTTGGTGATTGGTTTAACCCATACATTTAATTTCTTAACCTGCATACCCGTTATTTCTTACCCTTCACCGAAAAGCCTTTAGATTGCTTCATGCAGATTTATTTTTCCAGATCCCCGTGAAGAAATGTTGTTTTCACATCCATCTATTCTACCTCAAAATCAAAAGTAGCAAGAAAAAATAAAATTAATTTATAGAATCTACCTTGGAAACAAGAGAAAAAATATCGACAAAATCAATTCCTAGCACTTGTGAATAACGTTTTTCTACCAACAAAGATTTTTATTTCTCCACCCTGCCTTCTGCATTCATCTTCTTCTTAAACACGCATTTTATTCCAATGGGTTTCCTTCCACCCGAAAAATCCACCAAATCCCAAGCCTCATTTTTGTCTAAATATGTCATTTCATAAACCATGGCGTCTTTCCATAATTTTCCATCCTTTGAATCTACTACCTCCCTTTTTAGCTGCCTTCTTTCTCGAACTGATCATCTCATAGCTAGAGTTTGTGGCTCTTCATCTTCTGATTCCTCTTCTGCTTTAGAGTATGATTCTTCCTCCTTTAGCTCAAACTCTATCTTCTTGAGTTCCTTTGGTAGGACTTCATGTTTAATAACATTTTTCACCTCTCTAAACACCACATCTCGACTGTACACAACCTTCCTTTCCTCTAAGTTCCAAAGCTTATAACATTTTAAACCATCCTTATACCCAATAAATATGCACCTTTAAGATTTACTATTTGACTTGGTTCTTTTCTCCTTTGGAACATGTACATATGCATCATAGCCAAACACCATCAAATGTGAAAGAGAGGGTTTCTTATCATCAAATGTAGTATACCTTGGAAAGGCTGTACACTTTAGGTTTTAACCTTGTATAGGAATTACCTGGATATGAATTCTAAAAAATAGAAAATAAACAATGGTGAGAACATAAAACATAAAACAAATATACATAGATATTTTCCCCTGGATCCCAAAACTAGGACTACCAGATTGATTTTTCACTTTGTTACTTCCAATATTACAATACATATATATACATGTTGAATCAACCATAAACCTAAATCCATTAACCCTAGATTAGAATATAACCATAGTTCCCTTGACTGAATCAACAAAATACCATGGACAGTAAACTATCACGCGCAAAACCATGTGTGAAATCCATGTACAAAACCATAGGTAGGTCTGTCCACCTAATATAGTGTCCAAAAAAAAATTCCTAAGGTGCTGTCGAGATCCCATGTAGGGGGGCTACGGCTAATATGAATTTAAACAAGAACACAATAAATTACAGATATAACCATAATAGAGATGCAGTAGAAATAACACTTCCTTTCATTATTATGAAATAATGAAATATGCTTACAAACATAGTGGAAATGAGACTAACTCGGGCGATGGTAGCTTATCTCTGAGGAGAGATGTGATGGCTACATTCCTCTGAACTCAGATACAATGAGGCTTAATGGCCTTTTTATTATTTACCAATAATAGAAAACCCTAAACAACCAAAACCCTAACCCGAGGCAATCTAACACCATGAGTTTAAGGGCCCCGTTGGGGTTAGTTGCGCAGCCAACTTCTTGGGGTCATAACTTGGTCATAGTATCTTCGTTTGATGCACATGATACATCATTTGAAATATATCTCCTTGGACTAAAAATGAAGGCACAAATTCTTAAAAATCCCTAGACCAATATTGCCAAAAAAATGTCGTTTAGGGCCTTAAAACGGCTCCGGAAGTTTAGGACCTGAAAAACTACCAAAAGTAGTAAACTTTGCTACAATTAAGGAAACTAAAAAACAAACAAAAAAACAAAAAGAAACAAAACAAAAAACAAAAAACTGAAAGAACAATGGTGAGGGTCCAAGTGGAATAGATGGTTGGCCACCAAAATCCACCTAGATCAACCATCCCCCTATGACCCACCGACAGCAATGGAAGGACTAGTCATTGCTGGATAGTTTGAGTTTGTCATTTTTTATGTTAAAGTGTCAAATAAAGTAATTTGTCTTCTTAATTGTAAAGTATCACTAGTATTAGGAAAATTTAGGGTTTCTCAAGAGAGCACCTGTGGTTGGAATTTTGTTGTTTTTCCAAAGTGATTACTGATTATTTCTTTCTATAAGATAACATAATCTTCTGCTTACAATGGTTTGCAACTCATTACGTCAAATTGAAATTATAGCTTGTGTATGTTGAAAGAAGAATCCATTGTTTATTTTTGGGTGTGTAAGAAGTTGAAAAGATCAAAACTTTTCTTCTTGAAACTTAGATTTTCAAGAATTTATGTTTCATTTCTTGAAGAAGATCCAAGAATCGTGTATTTTACATTCTCTCTTATGGGTATCTTGAAAATGATTCATTGATTCTTGTATTTTTGAAAAGTTAATGAAATATCTTCCCTTATTTTAGTTACAATTCATCGAAAAGAAAATATTACAATTTCATGTTCAATTGCATTAATTTTTTTTTCAAGTCACAACACCATGAATTTCACATCCATTTACCTTTGAGTAGGTAACAAAACTTAAAATCAATGCTAATAAAATAAGTCTAGAAATTTTAATAATCTTAGGGCTCTTTTCCACCTACATTAGATCAGGTTGTAGGGGTTTGGAATAGGGAAGTGAGTTAACAGTCCAAAGCTGCAAACAAACATTATCATCTTTCTATAGGGAGTAAATCCATTTATTGCAATTTGGCTTTGGGCAGATCTCCTTACAAAGGAATTAAGCACGAGATCATGTTGTAGCCAATGGAGTGATTGACCCCACTTCGTTAGTTACAGTAGACTAATTTACACATATTAAAAATGGTACCGAAAGGTACTTCGGAGTCACTTGGAAGTAAACCTTAGATTAACCATGTTGAGGAACTTTCAAGGGGATTAAGCTTTGTTACTCTATCCTTATGTGTACATCAGATCTACGATTGTCACCCTAGGTTAAATTGTTTTACGTGGTAACCATAGAGACCATAACCTTAGGGCTATTACCAAAGGTGACGGTGGAGGAGAAGTATCTATTGTTCCTGGAACACACATTGGGTAGAATCACTTGGACCTTTTTGGATGGTATTCTTCATTCGAGATGGCATAAGTGAAGTTTACCTACACCAAATCATGTACATTAAGCAGGTTGTCAGCGTAACTGGTTCCACCCACTCTATATTTAGCCACTTTTCACTTTGATCTCAACGACGTTTAGTTTCATAACCAACTAGTGATTTCATTGTGAAAATATTGTTTGCATGGTTTGATTCCTTAGATTTACTAGCACATGTTATTTGCTTGTTTTTACTTTTCAATAGACATTAGGTGTGGATTTTGATTTTCACTTGTTAATATTGATAGTAAATTTATCTAAGTTGAATCTAATGGCAACAATTCTAGAAGTTACTGGTAAATAATCTCCTTTTAGAATGATCCCTAATCTTCTCCCTGATTTTGCAAATGTCGGTCCTCCTTATATGGCCATGTTGTCACTTCTGAGATTCATGATAGGTTTACTAGTGTGGTTGTTTTCAACTTCTTTGATCCCAAATACTCAAACTATTCCACCTCAAATGAGTTTTTCACCTCAACCGAGTTCATCATCTCAACATCACCAACCTCAAGTTGACCATTTACCTTATTCACCCAACATGTCCTCCTTCTTCTTCTTCACTTGTTAAAATCCTTGATGCTAGTAACTACCTAACTAAGAAGAAGAAGAAAAGGAAAAGGAAGACGAAGAAGCGATATAAGAAAGATTTCAACCAATCAACTATGGTTGTAGGTAATGGTAATGTTGAGGAAACTTCCAACATGCATCGCAAGCCCAGATTCCCTTGCAAGATTTGTAAGGGTGACCACTTCCTTATTGATAGTCCTCGTATTCCTAAGGTCTTGGAAGTATGGTCAAGTTTTTTTTATCAACCTATTGTTGACCCATCAACTAGTGATTGTGAGGATCCTAAGAAAAAGGGTAAATTTGGGTTTCCTTGTAGGTTATGAAAATGGATTCATAATAGTAACCTTTTCCCTCATATGGATGAAGCCTCAAAATTGTTAGAAAAACTTATTGTTTCACAACAACAACTTCCAACTAGTTACTATAAACTTTCTCCCAACTTACCGTCAGTTGGCGAAATGATTGATATAATTCCAAGTACAGTTAATCCCACTCTTCCATTGGAGAGTGAAACACATATCACTCAGCTTGATGAACCATTGGTTGATCAAGTGTTCAACTTAATACCATCTTCAGTTGATCCCACTCTATCTTTAGAGAGTGAAAATAATACAGCTTAGGTTGTTCTTGTAACTTTAGATTCTTCTACACATGGGGACATTTCACCTATTTCCATTGATCCCCCTCCAAGTAATGAGGTTATTTCCTTTGATTGGAGTAGGTTGACACGACCTCATCTTCCTTCTTCTACCCCTTTCAAATAATTGTGAAATTGTATGGTAAGAATGTGCGGTACGCACATGTAGATGGAGGTGCTTCTATCAGTGTTTTATCCTCATCCACTTGGAAATATTTGGTTTCACCTCATCTTGTGCTCATTACATAAATATTTTAGCTTTTAATAGAACCTTTAGTGATCCTTTAAGGATCTTTCCTAAGTTACATATTACTCTCGAAGGTAAAACTATTTGTATTGATCTTGTGGTAGTCCAAGGCCCCTTGGATTTTAATTTTCTCCTTGGGTGACACTATGTCTATGCCATGAAATTTTTCATTTCAACACTATTTCGTGTGATGACTTTTCCTCACAATGGAAATATTGTGACTATTGACCAACTTTCATTCATTGATCTTGATTAAACTACCAACCATCCAACATCCCTAAATGTTTCGTATGTGCAATTGGTATATAACCTACCATGGCTTAATTATGTGGAAAACAGTCCTATGTTTTCAGTTACTGATGCAAGCAAGCCTCTCACTGTTTTCTCGAATTCTTATGACTTAGATACGGTAATTGACATTGGGAACCTTATGGGCGAATTGGAAATGGATTTTCTTACCCCTTTTATTTCTCTTCACATGGATTCCTTTCAGAAAATTATTCTTCCCTCTAGTGAAGATCTTCTGGAGGCCATGGTTGGGACATATCCTTTTGCATGAATTTCTTGTAAATGGAAGCCATGATCCAAGTCACTATGAGAATAGTTCTTTTACTGTGTCATCCTTGTTAAAAAATGAAACCAATCACCCCTGAGGATGGTTCTTTTACTGTGTCAACCTCATTAAAAAATGAAACATGTTCTTAAGAGAATAGTTATTTTTGTTTCAAGCTCTCATAAACATGAAATAACCCATGAGGATGGTTCTTTTATTGTGTCAACCTCATTAAAAAATGAAACTAATACCCATGATGATAGTTATTTTACTCTTTCCACCTCGTTCAAAAATGAAACAAATACCCATGAGGATAAATCTTTTATTGGGTCAACCTCATTAGAAAATGAAACCACTATCAACCATAGTTTTCCTCATGTTTCAATCTTGCGAGAAAATGAAACCATCTTCAAGTATTCTCAAGCATATTTTCCCATGTTTCAAGTTTGTGTAAAAATGAAACCATTCTCATCCTATCTCTTTGAATATCCATTTTTTATCACCCTATTTATGCCATATGAGCCTTAGTTTTCTCATTCCATTATCAATGTTTGCTTGGCCGATCATATGCTTTCACTTGGTTGTTTTACCCTTTCCTAAGGAACCACTACTATGAGTGGTCTTATTAGCCAGTCTCATGACCTTTGCATTTTTTGAGTAGATTCATTATGACCTAAACTATTTTTTATCCATTTATACCACTCATTCTTGAACAAGTAGATCTCTTTACACCCTTTTCAGACTCCCTAAACATGAAAAGTTCATCGAGTACTTGACTATTCGAACTCGTAAAAGTAAATGAACAGACATATATCCAGTATAAGTTCACCCCTTTTACGGACTGCATTAGATGATTTAGAAAAAGGTATGCATTGGCTAATCATGGTCAATATAAATCATTCCTACATTATTTAACCCTTTCTTTAGGCTTGAGGGACTAAATATACAAAAAGGACATTTCTGAGTCTACTTATGTTTTTCTCCTGACTCTATAAAAATGAAAAACTTTGAGCTTTACTTTCTTTGGGCTCGTTAAAAATTTATGTTGAAAGAACTAAATGAGTTTTAGTTTCGTGTCTTTTCAAACTCTTTAAGCATGAAAATGACATCGAGTTATCCCTTCACTATACTCATAAAACTTAAATAGTGTAGGACTTGTCAATCATGACGGAACCGAATCACTACTTCCTAGGGTTCATTAAAAATGCTTCGAAGGACTCATCCAAAGGATGAGCTTACACAACATGCATATGTTATCCTCCTCAAGCTTGCCAAAAATAAAGAGGTATTTTCGAAAAATGGTGGGGGCGAATTTGGAAAGAAGCTTTGTTTTTATATTGTAAAAGGCACTATGTCACTCTTGAAGATGACACTCAAACAATTTTGTCTAGGTTGGGAAATCCATTTTCCTCTCAATTCACCATAACTCATTGAAAGTCTTTAGAGTGTTTGGGTATTATGTTGGAGTCAAATGTTCCCAAGTCATAATGATGTGTTGCCAATATGTTCAAGAGAAGTCCAACCTCAGTTCAAATTACTTTGTCATTCATAGTCTTCAATCGCACCAACCATCCCTGATTCAGTCTTGGATTACTCCAAAATATTGTTCTTAAAAGACATGACACGAGTTTCATGCCATTTGCCCTCCTACGATGGGTCACTTCCTATTGACTTCAACTCACTATCTAGGAAGTTTATCTAGAAACCTTCAATACCTTAGAGCCTGCATACCTTAATGGCAGGTTTCTCGCCTTTGACAATAGGTTCACATCATTGACCTTTGATCGAATGATTCTATGAGACTTCAACATCAAAAAATATATTCACACTTCAAGGATTGTACTGGAAGTACCTTGAGATCCATTTTCATTATTGGTGGTTTCTCTCACACTTGTTAACAATTCAAATCATTGACTAATAATCAAGTGGTTTCTATCATGTTTGACTTCGTAACATTCACTCACATGGTTAGATTCGTACAATGGATCGAGAGATGGAGATCAAGACCCTAGATCTAGTTTCAGTTGTCCACACCACATGAAGTTATTAAATATTTATGATTGTAAACATAGATCCATTGATGGTTATGTCCATACTATATTTTCTATTGGCATGTGTCTTCAGATGTATTTGTGTACTAGTGCTCTAAGACATTTATGTTCGAAGTAAGGAAATGCCTAACTCAATGATAATTATATATTGCATTGTAAGATTTGATTGGATTTTTCAAGTCCCTGACCGCAGTCTCTAACCCGAACCTTGGCATGATAAGGCACTATAGTAATCAAACATCTTTTCTAACATTTCACTTTAGGGGGGAATCTGTTACACATCATTTTGTCGCACTAGGAAAATGACCATTGGTTTGAATATTTCTCTATCCATCGATGTGTTCCAAAGAATCCACCTACAAGGCTAGAACCCACATTATCCCAAAGAGAACGCAATTCCTAGATCCCAAGGCTCAAAAACCTATTTTTAGCTTCATGTGTAGTTCCCTCGTCCATTTTTGCACATATGAAGAAGTTTCCATTAAAAACTACATAAATGTGCACTCTTTCTGACACTATGGACTGCGCATATGACTTAATGCAAGTAAAAATAAAAATTAAAGTCTATAAGCATTGTTAGTCGAATCTCTCCCTACTAACAAGCTCCGAATGGATGCCTATTCAACCTTAATCCCTCCAATCATGGAGCTAGTTCCCTCTCTTTGGGGAATCCCTATCCCACCATTTGTGGATATCATCCCTTAGGAAATGGATCCTAAACTTCCTCCTTTTTTCTGTAAAGAAAGCACACGACAGAGGATTGAGGGGGACCATTGAAGGTATTCTTATGCTATAGAAATAAGGCTAGGAGGCTTTTCATCTAAGGAGAGGGTTGGATATTATGAGAATGGGATTGTGACAACAAGGCATTGAGGTTGTAAAATTGTTTTCCATTTTATTTAATAAAAATAAACTATTATTTCCTAACCATTCTTTTTTAATATTATTTGTAGGATTCCTTGATCACCCACATAGGTTATGATTGATTATTGATTTAATTTATGATATATGTTGAGTTAAGTAGTTGATTTATCTTCACTCTATATATTAGATGCTTTGATCCTTTGTGTGTTTCTATCTATTCAAATATCCTCCAAAACATCACAGAGAAGTTGGGAAGCACTAGAACAATCTCTAAAGAATCAGGGGAAAGTTAATTATCAAAGGCACTGAAAGGGACTTCAACGAGCATTTCAATAAAACAATAAGTGATCTCTCTCACATTGTTTGTTTCAATAAATTGTAAGCTAAGGAGAGGTAGCAGTTATTTCTTTTTTATTACTATATTTCTTTGAGGTCTCGGGAGATTCACCTTCTCCACAATAGCCATTAGCCGGCCTAACATGGGACCACCCTCATCTCAATAAACCTATTGATGTTATCCAACATCAAAGACAAACTATGCCTAGTAGGCGAACTGACATAGATTTTCCCAGTTCTCGTGTGATCGATGTCTGTTGGGCCCTAACATCCTCAACTGTGATACTATCTATAGCATCCTTCCACAGAGGGATCAACCCTGCACTATGATCCTTAGTTTCGCCCTCTTAAGGGTCTAAAATTCATAAACATAATTTAACATATATAACAAACTAGAAGCATAATAATATATACATTAAATTCAAACACACCAATTGAAGACGATTTAAAAATTAAAGACAATTTCAAGACATAAAATTATTAAGTTTAAAGAGGATTTAAAAATGTAGGAGTTGTACCTACAATATTCTAAGAAGTTTCACTATCGATATCAAGATCATCAACAAATATAGAAACAATGCCTCTGGCACTCCAATTTGTGTTGAAGGGAGAATCTATGAGTGGAACATGCATTATGGTTGGGCTACATGTTCTACCATGAGCCCGAAAATGTATAGCAAATTCCCCCAACACTCTAACAGGCTGTAGTTTGGGGGCATATGGGAGATGGCTCTGCATATTACATAGAATACATAGAATACATATAAAATTTAATCCAAGAAAGAAATGGTCACTAAACTATTTCATATAATACAAAACTATCACATAGAATACGTATAATCTAATCCAAGAAACAATGTTGACATGAAAACAAAGTTGATAAGAAAACCATTTATAAACTCAAGTAGAATAATCTAGGCTGAAGTCCTAAGCTTTAAAGTCTGGTTTTTGATAAATTATCAACAAAGTATTGGGCTCCATGTAAACACAATCTAAAAAAGTGATCAATTCTAACATACACTTTTTTCCATTTATAAATAATGCATTTTATTCATAGAGCATAAATATGTAAATATATGTCAAAATTTGAAATAAACCTATTTGCGAAACCGATAAAATTTTATGCCAATCAAATACTCCATAAGACAAGTTCTTATAATTTTTTACTTTGACATATGACATGTTGTAGGTGCAAACACATGAAGACAATGTTTTTGGTAGAACACAATACATAATAAAACAATATGGTACAAATTAGAAGAGAGTCAAAGTGCTTTTATTCACTTTAAATGCACTTTTCATCATCGATTTAATGTATGTATCAATGATGCATTATTCAAAGTTGAACTTATATATATGTATGTATGTATGGATGTATGTAATGTTATGCTTATAGTTATGCTATGTTATGTTATATAGTTAATTAAAAATGTAGAAGTGAAAGTTAAATATAGTTTACTAAATAATTAAATAAAATATATTGTTAATATAGAAATTGTAAGTTACAAAATCATCACTCAGCTAATAAATTTAATAAGGGTGGGAACTAAGAGATATATAGTTGACATATCATTAAATTAAAATAATTCTACAAATATGAGTAGTGGAAATTTTAAGGAAAATTACACGTTGATAGGTAAACTCAAGTCTTAAAAAGCTGTTGAGCATCACCCATCTTATATTATTATGAATAACACATTTTGTTAAATAGTAATAAAATGATTATATATATGTGTGTGTGTGTGTGTGTGTGTGTGTGTGTGTGTGTGTGTGTGTGTGTGTGTGTGTGTGTGTGTGTGTGTGATATTTATTAATCGAAAGGAATTTTCTTTGTGAGCTAGGGGTGAGCACACACTGTTCACCCCAACGAATAAGAGTATTTTAATTTCTTCCTCCTTACACCAATGAAAATTTACCATGTGGAAAAAGGTTGAACGGAGGTAGCTTTGCATACTTGTTATCCGGGAATGGTGTCCACTCGGATGCTGCTATTCCCACTAAGATGGGTGGCTATCTTAGAAACAAAAAATCAAAGTCTACTATTGATTCCTTTTATCAAAATAGATGAGAGGAGAACCAAGAGGGCCAACCTGAGTCTTGCGCTTGATTTCCTCTCCTTCTTGATAGAGTTTTGCCACTTCTTCTTTGTCTGCCCAGCTTCAAAAGGACATGTGGAATCACAGCAACATACTACTATACAAGAAACAAGGATCTAAATTCATAAATAATGCAGGATCAGATGTGCATTAACCATATAAATGCATATATAAACAAGTACACAAGAATATTGAAGGAAACAAAAATAGCTTTATTCAGATGAAAAGTAGCGAGAAGATTACAACCATGTGCTCTGACCCAGCATCATCCTCCATCTAAGAAGCCCTTCTTCACCTCAAGCAAAGCTAGATCACCCAACACTGTGAATGTACACCAGAATACCAACAACACTTCTCTATAAGATACAAAATTCTAGCCTCTGGATCTCTGTGATGAGGGATCCATATATAGATGATTACAGAGAGGTGAGTCATCTTTTGGGATCTTGATTAGTGTCTTCTCTCTGATAGTTTCTGCTTCCACTTGGAGAATGATGATCTCTTACTCATCCCTGGTCGAAAATGGAGTGGCAAGTGTCAGAGGGGAAGCTTCTGGAAGATTCCATGATCTTCCACCTCACATTTTTTCCCTGCCATTTGTCCATTCCCGACCATCGCACCCTACAGAGGATCCATTCAGTATGCATCACATCTTGTACATTGGGAAAGTGATATGCATCATACTCTCTGCACTGGGTTTTCAGTATGGTCCAGTTTTGACCATTTATGAGCAGTTTTTAGTGGAGAACTTCTGGGAGATGATGTAATCAGCTGATCTTGTTCCTTTAGGCAGTGAAGCAACACTTTTAGGGACTTAGGAGCCCTCAGTTTATGGAAATTTATGATTGGGGTTGAAGTGCCCAAAAATGTCTATAACATATAGGCCTTGCTTCTTGATGGTCGGTTTGCAAATGTTGCAAGCAGCGAAGGATCTGATGTACTTACTGACATCCTATCGAAGATTCAGCCAATAGAAATAGTTATGTTGTACTACCACCATTTTCTCGACCCTGAAATTTCGAATGACCTGACTATAGTGTGCTTCCCAAATCATCTTGGCATGCTTGCTTGAAGGAACACAAGGGTGTCCCAATTGGCATAATAGGGTATCTTGGAGGTGAAAATTGGGAAGTTGTTTTCAGTCCAAGAGCGTCTGGTATGTGTGGCCGAATTCTTGGTCACTTTCCTAGAGAAGTGGCCATTTAGAAGTCTTGAGCCCACAAGAGTTGAGCACGGTGGTTAACGCCATGATCGATGATCGGCTGAGGCAATCTGCAACATTATTGGTGTTTCCCTTCTTATATTTGATATTCAAATGGAATTTTTGCAGGTATGTGGACCACTTCTGATGGCGATCATTTTGCAACTTCCCTTGCATCTGTATGAACTACAAGGGTCAGTGGTCTGTGTGGATGACCATTTCCTTCCCCAAAATTTAATGCTTCCATTGGCGGCAGGCGTGCACAATGGAATACATCTTTTTCTCATAAGTGGGATACTTTTGGACTGTGTTTGAAAGTGTCTCACTATGATATGCCACTAGATGCCCTTGTTGAGTAAGGATTGCCCCAATACCATAGTCAAAGGCATATGTCTTGATATAAAATGGTTGTTGCAAGTCTGGTAATGTGAGGACTATGGTAATGTGAGGACTAGTGCAGAGCAAAGGAAATGTTTCAACTCTGCAAATGCATTCTATTGGGGAACCAAAATAATTTTTCTTTTGCTCCTCCCTTGGTGACTTGGCTCAAGGGCCAAGTGATATGAGAAAATCCCAACACGAACCTTCGGTAGAAATTTGCAAGACCCAGAAAGTTGTGGAGCTCTATCAGAGTGGTTAGGGCTGGCCAATCCAGAATGACTTGGATCTTGGCTGGATCCGCATGCACCCACTCATTCATAAATAATGTATCCTAGACAATGAACCTAGGTCATGCCAAAACTGTATTCCTCCAAATTGGCACACAACTTGTGTTGCTACAATGTTTGGAGAACCTATCGAATGTGCTGGAGGTGCTCTTCCCAACTCTAGCTAAAGATCAAGATGTCATTCAAGAATACCACTACAAATGATTTGGTGAATGGCCGCAAGATGTCATCCATTAGTCTCGTGAAGGTTGCAGGAGCATTCATTGACCCAAAAGACATAACCAACCATTCAGAAAGGCCCTCCTTTGCTTTGAAGCTAGTCTTCCACACATTGGAGGGTTGGATTGGTACCTAGTGATATCTGTATTTCAAGTTGATCTTGCTGAAATATTTTACCCCCTTGAATTTTTCTAGAAGGTCATCAATTCGTGGGATCAGGTACATATTTTAGACAGTGATCTTGTTCAAGGCCCAAAAGTCAATACAGAGTCTCCAAATGAAATCCTTTATCTATACCAACATGATCGGGCTCCCACAGGGCAAGGAAATTGACCAGATGTGACCTTTATATAACAGCTCCTGAATCTACCTCTTGATTTCGTCGTTCTCCAGAACAGAGTGCCAATAGATTGGTCCACTGGGAAACGACGCACCTAGGGTAAGATCGATGGAGTAATTGATCTAACCATGCAGAGGCACCCCTATGGGGAAGGTGAAGATTTCCTCATACTCCTCCACGACCTTGTACATCTGTTGTTATCATGCAGAGGGTACCTTTTTGGAGGTCATGGCCACCATATTCTTCTTTCCCTAAGGGCATATCATCAAGAAATCAAATTTCCCTATTTTGGAAATGGGCTTACTAAATTGTTTTTCGGTAACCAAAGAGATGGTGGTAGGCGGTGCTACCTCCGGTATCCTATACAACTTATTTCCCAAAGTAATAATAATAGCACGAGGCCTTGACTCATACATAACATGTCGCTTCCATAAGTATGGTTGGCCTAATAATACATCACAAACATCAAGGGGAGAAATCACATAATACCTCACCTATGAAGGGCTTGATGTTGTATGGAAGATGGCACTACTAGCTCACATGAAGATCCCATCCTTGGTGAAGCCACCCAATGGTGTACAGTTGTGGGTGTGATGTGGTTGGTAAACCCAGCCACTTCATGACCTCTATAAATTAAGGTTCTTTTGGCTCCTACTATCGACAACGAACTATAGCGGGGAACGCTTTACCCACATCTGGGAGTGGAAGAGGAGTTCCTCCTCCTCTAGATCTTCAGGTTCCTCATTCTGGATATCTGTGGTGGAAATGGTGGCATTGGGCTCCGCATCGATAATATGATTCCCTTTGTCAGGTTCTAACTCAGAGTTAGGAAATGCATCTAATTTTGAAGCCTTCAGTTCAGCCACCAATGACAGCTTGGCCCGACACTCACTTCTATTGTGAGTGGAGCTCTTATGGAACTCACACCACTTTCCCGTGTCCTTCTTCATCTTCGTGGTGTTGTTATTTGCTTTTGGCTTTGGTGGGTTGTCCTAGACTGGCCTACCTTGGCTTTGTCCTTTGTTTGATGGTTTGGGGGCACCTTTCCCTTACTTCAGATTCACAGATCCAAAGTCTCGCTTCTTTTGTTTAAACATCTGTTCGATCTTGACGGCATAATGGTATGCCATGTCGAGCGAGGAGATGTCCAGGAACTCCATCTCATCTTGGATTTACCTATGTAGGTAGCTGCGATACTTGAATACCAAATGTTTCTCGGAAACCTTGATACCCAACTTCATGTGAAGGGTATGAAAAACTTTGGTAAACTCTTGCACATCTTGGTCCCTTCCCTATCACAGCATTGTCGACTTTATGTATTTATCCTTATAGCTCCCGACAGGGTAGTACTGCTCCTTGATGGCATCTTGGAATGAGTTCCAAGTGGGCGCAGATGAAAACAATGAGGTCGTGCTTTCATCCTTTAGCTCACAGTAGGTTTCCCACTAGTCCTTGACATGGGGGGCAGCTTTAAGAAGAGAAAAAGTAGTCTTTTATCGGTTGGAAAAATCATGAACAAAAAAATATCCTTCTTGTAGATTTAACCATTTATCTACAGCGTCTGCATCTATTTGGTTCTCAAATATGATAATGTCAAAGTTTACTTCCTTAAAAGGAGTGGAACCTCCAGAGTGGCTGCTAGATGTGGATGCACCATAGGTGGGCAGCCGTTGAAGGAACTGGGAAAATTTATCCATCATCACGTTCATTTGTTTCTCGAGGGCCTCCTCAAGAAATATTTTGATAGGATCTCCTTCCCCATCATCTTTCTTTTCTTCCCCCATGGGTGGCCGTCAGGTTTCATGAGGTTTGATCTTGCAAATTGCGTTTCAAACCATACATCAAGCCCTAACTTCGATTTATATCCCGACCTCATTGGGGACATGCTCAAAGAAAAATAGTAGATATAGAGCAGAGTCTAATCTGATAACCACTGATACCATATTATAAATTAGGAGCGCGACAAATTATAAATTATAACCATAAATACAAGAGTGTTAGTAGAGACTCTCTCTCATTAATATCAAATACTGAAATTGCACTATCCTTACAAACAGAATGGAAATAAGACTAGCTCGGTGCGAGGAAGTTGATGTGTGAAGCCATATCTCAGAGAAGAGATGTTGGTTGACTACAATCTATTCGCGCACATACGATCGAGGAGGGTTGATCATCACAATATTTTCTTTTTCAATTTGGTTATTTTTTTCTCTATATAAAACATTTATATTCAGAACACAAAGTGGTAAACAACTCGAGATATACAATGCATTATTAATATAATCTTTGCAAATAATATAGATACAGATGATTTATAAACATTATATATATATTTAGATATATTATATATTATATATATATATTAATATTACTATATATATTAATATTAAATATAGGTTATGGAATTAATAATATATATTATGTTTGCAAAAGCGGCCACTTGGACTTTTGTGATGCTCTAATCTCTAGAGCACCAACTCTGTTTTGTCAAGGCACCAACCTCAAGGGCTCCAACCCTCTGTTGTCAAGGCACCAACCTCAGATATAGGAGCACCAACTCCAAGGACACCAATCTTTTCAACTTCTGAGGCACCAACCCCAAGGGCTCCAACCCAATCTTGTCAAGGCATGTTTTATAGTAATGTTCTGCTCCCAAAACTCTTCTTTACTGAATTATGTCTATTTATAGCTTCACTGTAGTCTCCATGCTATAGCATCAATGGCAACTAGTCTTCATATGAAGAAGTCTTTACAACTCTTCATACTATCCACATAGAGTCTGCAAAAGTTATATCATGATGATATCAAATAGCCATCATGATCTCTGATAATGTCTCCACACAACTTAAGTGAGTATACTATTAGCTGCACTAAGCTCTGCACAAGAACCAACTCTCTGTTTCAAGCCTCTGTTCTCACTGTCATGGTGAATGCTTCCAGCGTGACTATTGCGCACTGTTCTTGCTATTGCAATCTCTTACTTCCCAGAAATACATTCAAATACTGGTGTTGGCTATTGCTCCCTTCAAGCGATATCAAATGAAACTTTATTTATCTTTTCAAAAAACTGTTCTTCAGGTTGTGTTATGTACCTGATTAATTCATCGATGGTCTGAGCCTTTCACAGGTTAGCCCGCTCAACAGAGTTGCTCATCCGTTGGCTTCCTCCTGTCCTACTAGACCTTTGGCTTCTTCTTGTCCTACTGGATCTTCAGCCCTTTTCTATCCTGTTGGACCTATGGCTTGCTCCTTTCTTCCAGTTCGCTAACAACAACTGCATAAAGACAATTCTCTATTTTCTTATCTTGATACACCTATCCTTTGGCTTCCCTTTTACTCGCTTGAGCTTCAGCTTCCTCAATGCTCTCTCAACCTTCTGGCTTCCCTCCTCCAGATGCTTTAGCTTCCTCTGTGCTTGCTCAACCATCTATGCTCACTTGACACTTCAGCTTCCCAATCCATGGCTTCCTTTGTCTATTCGAGTGTTCCAATACTCACAGGACACATTCAGGAGGAAGAGAGGCTGAAATATAGAGAAATGTTGCTTATTAAAAAATATCAAAGAGGTCCTTTTTCCTTTAATAATATTCATACATTAGACTTCATTACTTACAGAGGATTTCATTGGAGAGACTATACCAACAGGGAGTTCCCACATGCCACGTCACAATTGCAATTGCAATTGGTGGTTTGACATCCCTTAGAGACTAGCGATACAACGGATGTGATATTACATTTAGTCATGCTAAATGGTGCATTCGGGTCTGTAATATATATATCGCAATCAATAGTCTGGCGGTGTCAATTCTTTTGAACATTGCGATTCAACGGATGCAATATTTCAATAGGTCGTATTATAATGTTACAGCAGGTCCGCATACATATCGCAATCGGTGGTTCGGGGGTGACAACCCTTTATAACTTGTGATACATATCTTTCAATGTGGCAAACACGATCTTACAATAGGGCGTATTACAATGGAGCAGCGGGCCAGTGGTATTATCGCAATTGAAGTTTTAACGTGACAAGGCCTTAAACAATGTGATACATAACTCCTGATATGGTAGACGCGATATACCATTAGGGCGTGATATAATAGGAGTCCTCGTTCTGCACCATCAATTTCCTCTGTATTAGATCTGACGATCAGCAAAATCCATCGGAAGCTTGCTGCACCATAGATCTCTTCTTTCCAGATCTAATGGTCCCGATTTAACCCTTAGCCGCATATATATAACCTTCCCACTCTATAACATTGGTTATATAGAATTTAACCACATGAAATCCTTATATCCGCACTATTTCTATTATAATGTTCATATAATAGAAATACACAATAATCATGCGTAACTTACCTTTTCCGCCTTTTTACAGCCTTTGCAAATTTTCTGATGTTTGCCTTTCTCAGATCAATCCTCCACTGTAGACCTTACCATCCCATCCGACGGTTGATATTGCACCAGACCAACAAAGTTTCTCGGTGATCCTGCACCATAGATCAAAACCACATTTGATCCACCGCTTGATAATGATATTGGGTGAGCTACATGCACAAGAATTACCTGCCCGATAAAGTGGTTTCCTCTCTCCTCTGACGTGCGACATGTCAATTGCTTAATGGAATCGGGTGACTCCCTCCTATTACCACTTACCACTTATTCTCAACCCGATAAACCATTTCTGCTTATAAACCCACCTTTCTCTTTGACTAACGCCCGAGCTATTTAGCGCCTGATGATCGTAGATCTTCTACCATCAACGGTTGTGATGGCTCCTCCAATTTCCTCATCCAATAATACTTAAATTAATCTCTGTCGTTCATTTATTTGACATTACACTGTGTGACTTAATCCTGGCCACTCATTACAAACAATCTCGTCTGTTGATCTCCAAGATCCAACGATTCTTATGCATTCAATCTTCATCTTCAAAGACCCATGTTGATTCCTCTGTCTCTTCTCCTCTTTGTCCTTCTTGGGCATACATTACACGCGATACTCCCAATATGGCTCCTCCTCAATCTCCCACTCTTACACTTACTTGGCTTTCCTGTGGCTTCCGATACCGCTCCAATACCTCTTCTCTGCTTGATAGCTCTGCTCTGATAGCTCCTATGACTTCCGATATTCTCTCCAATGGCTTGATTGTCTTGGATTTCCTCTGGTTTCTCCTCATGGCTTCTTGCTCTTGTTTCTTCACGGATCTACTCTACTTCTCCTTGGATTCATATCATCATTTAGTATCCTAGAATATTGCCATATTGACATCAATGAGAATCTAGGTCAACAATCTCCCCCTTTGTTATTGATAGCAATATTCTTCTTCTCTCCCCCTTTGACATCAATGGCAAAGGAGTGCTCAAGGACTCCCCCTATCAAATTGCTTATGTTCTTTATGAATAGTAGATCTTTATGGGTATGTTACTCCCCCTGTAATAGTGCTCTTATTTTTACTCAAGATAGAAGGATTGATGCTTTATCATCAATTAGCACATTATCCCCTCTTCATGTCTCAGAACTACTTTATCGTGGTGTCAACAATGCTTAAAGATTCTCCACTTCAATGCTTTCAAACAGATTGCAAATAGCCACACACCAAATGTTGAAGTCCAAGTTTTTATGCTTCAATCCATATTTTGTTGTTTTCACAGTTAGAATTAAGAGGCCTTCACAGTCTGAATCAAAAGAAAAAAAATGCCACTGAAATTGCTATCTTTCTTCAGATCCAAGTTCCTTTATATCTATGTGCTTCTCACAACATCCTCCTTTCTATAGTCTTTTAATGAGCCATCTTTTCCTTGAGTTCTTGTAAAAGTCTCTACAAGTTATCTCCACTAGCAGATTTTGATATCCAAACTGTGACTAACTTTCAAATTCTTTTTTCTGATTTGCTTCTTTTTGCAATGCTTCAATTTTGTTTTACGCTGCCAGCTGCTCTTACTTCAAGATTCATTCCCAGATGTATCTGTTTGTTTGAAGGTTGCCTCTATTTGTGTCCATAATCTACATGTTCTCACATCAAGTCCCTAAGTCGAGACATAAACTTCTGTAATAATAGAAACATGGCTATTTGCCCTATCTCTCTAGTATTGGATGACATTCTCTATTGTTCTAATTTCTACTTAGTGATCAAGTGGAAAACATCTTCAACACCAGTACAAAGAATAGTTAAGAGATCAAGTTCTTCAATGGAGTGCTCCTAAGAAATGATCTTTATCAATGAATTATTGTTAATATAGCTCAACAAGAATTTCATAAGGACCCTTTCACTAATAGCTTCTGCAATAATGATGAAGAATCGTAGGCTCCCCCTAACTATTTGCATCATCTCTTTTAGCAGAATATTCCTGTCAAATGCTCAGATTGTCGAAGATCAGGTCAACAACATGTGTTGTTGGCTAGAGAGTTCAAGGGACTTTCATATTGTATTTGCCTCCTTCTCCATACTTGTGCAACTTTCTTCTTTTGCATGGTTCTAACTTGTGTAAGAGCCTAAGTTAAGTTACAATCACATGCCATATGACTAATGTTATGACACTTGAAGCATTCTACATTGTTCATGAATAAGAATTCATGATTTCTTCTAGCAAAATTCTTCCTCAAATATTGTTGGGGACCATAATATCTATATTTATGATATGATCTACAATCTTTTGCCATGTGTCCAAAGTTTGTACAAGAATAAAAATAATCAAGAAATAAACTTTGGTACCTGGGAGATGGAGATTTCCTTGATGTACTTCTGAAGTCTTTCTGTCTTGAGATCCTTTGATTCTAACCATTGCTTCTAGCATCCTTGACATTATCTACATTTCTTCTTGGAGTAGGATTTCTTCCATTGTTGCTTTGATTTTTCTCCTTGCCTTTGCTGGAACTAGGAACATCAACATTTCTTTCTAGCTTCCTCACATCCATTTTGCTTGAAACATTACCATTCTTGTTTTAGGATTCACCTGCATACCTGAGACTTGATTTATCAAATGCACATCTTTGATGGCTAAGCATGTCGTCCAAAGCTTGAGAGCTCTTCAATGTTTTGTTCATCCCTTCAACCTTTTTCCTAAGGAAGACAATCTCTTCTTCCAATCTTTCAAACTCATTATTCTTCTTAGCAAGTTGTTTCTCAGTTTCTTCCTTGATATGAGTAGCTTCATTTGCTTCTATTTTAAGGGAGATGATATCTGACTTCATTTTGAAGATTTCTTCATTTTCCTTTGCTAGATTGCTCTCCATTTCTTCCTTGATCCTTGTAGCTTTACATGTTTTGGCCTTGATAAGTTTGATGTTAGATTTTAATTTGAAGATTTCTTCATCCTTTGCTTTTAGTTGACATATCATGATGTTTCTCTCCTTTTTTGCTTCATCGACCTGTTCTTCTATGATTACCAAAGTTTCCATTATCTTCTTAGCTCCTTGTGCTAACTTTCTTGCTTCTTGTAGTTAAAATTTGAGAGAGGAGACCTCTACCTTGTACTGACCAATCTCTTCTTCAAGTTTGTTCAAGTTGACTTGACAAGGTATCTTCCCGTTTCTTTGCTTTATCCAATTGATTTTTCATGGATATGACTTCTTCATGATGCTATCTTTTGATTTGATGAAATTCCTTCTTAAGCTTGACAAGCGCTTCATCCCTTTCCTGTATTTGATGCTAGACAAGGTCAACTTTCTTCCTTGTTTGGTCTTGGTCACCAGCTAGTGCTTTATTCTTAAGTTCCTTATTTTCCTTTTTCAAATTGATAATCTCTTCCATGGAAGCTGTAAGGTGAGCGAGGAGATCTTCTAAAAAATCTTTTTCATTCCCTTCATCTTCTAGGTCTTCTTTAGCCTTGATGTCATCATTTTCATTTTTAGCTTCTATGATGGGTTCTGGATTTTCTTCTTGATTTCCATCATCTTCTTGACTAATAGTCATGGTCAATGCTCCTTTTGAGTGAAGGTCATGAAGTTTATCCCATATACCCTTTGCTGACGAAAATTTTCCTAAATTGTTCTTTATAGAATCAGGTAGCCCATTCAAGATTGCGTTCATTGCTTTTTCATTATACTCCTTGGATTCTCCATCCATCATGTTATCAACAATTACTGATTTCTACTCTGATAGATCCTATGACTTCCAATATTTTCTCCAATGGCTTGATTGTCTTGGCTTTCCTATAGTTTTTCCTCATGGCTTCTTGCTCCTGTTTCTTCACAGATCTGCTCTACTTCTCCTTGGCTTCATATCATCATTTAGTATCCTAGAATATCATCATATTGACATCAATGACAATCTAGGTCAACATTACATGCCTCTGAAATGTGTTACAATGAGGCTCAAAGGCCTATTTATTATTGAGAAATAATGGAAATCCCTAAACATCCAAAAGCCTAACCCTACGAGATGAAGCGCCAAACTATGGGCCTCGTTTGGGTAAATGGTACATCAACTTCCCAGGGTCATAACTTTGGCATACGATCTTCGTTTGATGCACACAATACCTCATTAGAAAGATCTATCTAAGGACTATAAATTTTTAATGACCAATAGTGGCCAAACATCCCTGTTGGTCCCATTTTTCCCAAAAAAAAACGTAGTTTAGGGCCTCAAAATGGCTCCAGAAGTTTAGAACCTGAAAAACTGTCAAAAATAGTAATTTGTGCTACAAAAAAGGAAATTGAAAAACTGAAAGAAACAATGGTGGGCGTCCAAGTGGAATAGGCAGGTGGCCATTGTCCACCTAGATAAGGAAAGTTTCCTCCTTTCAAGGGGAATGCTTCCTAATCATTTTGTATAAGTACCAAGTTAGATTTGCCTAAAGGGTTGGATTTTTATTAGTCTTATTATGGAGTGAACTCATATTTTGGAAGCTCCACTTTCATTTCTTACAGTGATGTAATTGTATTGATGGAAATAATGAAGATTGGTGCCATGCTTAGTTTCTAAATCTTGGTCTCTTTCATAGGAATCTGATTTTCCTTGGGCTTGGCCATCCCAAGAGCCTTAGAGCCCTTTTATATCATTTGCTTTTCTTCCTTGGACTTCTTATTCACGTGAATCTCTTGTTCTTGTTTTTTTCTATTTCTACATTTAGTATTGATGATTTATTTTTGTAGGATTGAGTTAAATGGTTGAAGTAAGTTAATTTTCAAGATAAAAAGAATCATTTCATCCTTTGAACAACTTTTGAATGTCATAGTAATCATTGAGTTACCTGGATTAGTTTGCTTATTCCCAAATCTAGATTTCTATAAGTCCTTTGTGGCAAATAACAGTAAATTTCTGCCATTTTTTAGACCATGTAAATGAGCTTCATTTGAGTTGATTCCACTTGCATTAGATCAAAAAAAAAATTCTAGTTAATAAAAAAAATCACCCCATTTCATTTTCATTTGATTAGGTTAGGCATTTCATAGATTTACTAGCTCACTAGTTCTCAAATTTCAAGATTTTAGACTAGTAATTGTCTACTATTTTTTATCATGGGTTAATAGAGGTATTTTTGAGTGATTCCACTTGTAATGGAGACCTAAGACATCCTAGTCAATAAAAAAAATTGTTCCATCCAATTTGGATTTGATTTTCTTGGCCATTCGGTGAATTATAGTTTCCTGTAGCAAATATGCAGTTTCTTGTAGTAACTACAAGATCTCATGTAGCAGCCTTCAAACATGTATATACTTGCCCAAAGTCATTCAAGAAGTTTGATTATTGTCCATTAGGGTTGAAGAAATAACCCTATGCTCTAAATCAATGATTAGGGAAGACTAAATACCACTTAGGACTTTCCTCTTTACCCATGAAAAAAAATTCAGCAATTTGGGCTAGTGGACAGATTTATGAAATGAATAATACAATGATGATTGCCACATCCAATGAACTCTATTAATGGACCTAAAATCTTTGAAACATAATGACTTACATTTACTTCATGAGATTTACTTTATGCAATTATAATAGGTTTCTTTCTTTGTATCTTCGTTTTTGCAATAGGTTAAGGTTCCCATTTCGAACATTTCATTTTCTGCATTTAGTTTAAGATTTGATTTTATTGCATTCACTCCATTACATCATGACATCAAAGGAAGGACACATTGTATGATGCACATATAGTTTTGATACCTCTTAAGTTTTTAAGAACCCCGAGTTGATAATTAAAGTTGGTAGTCTTGATAGTTGCGACATTCTTGTCACAATACTGAGGCTCATCATTTTTTGGTGCCATTGTCGGGAAGGTGTCAAAGTATGCATTATTTTCTTCCCTAGTTGTTTCATTTATTTTTAGTTTTTGAAAAAACACAAAAATTACATTACACATCTTGCATTGCACTAACATTCTAATTCAATTTTTTTATTTATAAAAACAAAAAATTACTTCTCCAACAACACCCCCCCGCCCCATTTGATCACGTGGTGTGATAAGAGCCACATCACCATCAACTTTTTCAGGTATAAGAAGAAGAGATGGCAAGGAAGGTAGAAGAAATGGATGGAGATGATGACAGTGAAGAAGATCTTGGATTTCCCATTCAAGATATTGATGTCAATGTGCATATGAAGAACATCCCTCTATATTTCCTTCCAACTTTCCATGGTATGAGGTTAGAGGATCCAAAAACCTCTCTTTGAATTTGAAATCCTTTGTAGATCTTATGGTTACTTACTAAACACTCAAAAATTGAGACTGCTTCTGGCAACATTGGAGGATAGAGTTATTAAATGGTTCATGAGTTTATGGACTAATTCAATAAGATCATGAAGTGAGATGCAAAAGATATTTCTAGAAAAATATAAATATCGTGATTTTACAGAATAAATATTTATAAGGAATAAAAAATAAGATGAGAGTCTAGAGGATCTAATAGAGAGGTTCATGTATAATTTTAAGAGGGAAAAACTACATCATTTAGGATATGACACACTAAAAACTCTCTTACTTAGAACAACTAGGGATGAGTGGATTGATCTCCTTGATCTCATGAGTAGAGGTGATGTATATCAATTATCAGTTGAATAAATTTGTGAAACATGGAAATACATATCAAGAGGAATGGCAAGGGTAATTCAATCAACATCAAGATCGGTAAGTCAAGCTAAACTTGGAAATTTTCTTGATAACTTTAAAACATAAATTCTTAACAATCTAAGTGAACAAGTATAAACGTTAAGAATACAAAATGAGCAAAAAGAAGATGTTGATATTTGTGGTGTCCATGCAGAATCACATGATGCTAAATATTGCCTCTCATTACCAAGTTGAAGGAAGTTTACCAAGAGGAAAATGGAGCAAGTCAATTGTCAATGCAGCTATGTTATGTAGCTCCAAGATGACCATGACAACCTATTCAACCTAATATTATGCAAGAGCCTAATTCGCAATTTCAAGTTTATGGACATCCCTCTCAAAGTAATTGGAACACACCCTTTCCTTGGAAACCTTGGCCATCTCAACCCGAAAACCAATCTTGGCAACAAGCTTAGCAAGGAACTTATGGGAGCCATCCACAATATCCTCAATATTTTCCTAAATATCCTCCATACCTAACTCCATGTTATCCCTACCATTCACCTCCACCACAACCACAACTCCAACCACATCCATCTCAAATATCTACTCCCACTCAACTACATGTACCACCATTTCTGAACCCACACAATGAAGTAGCTCAACCCACTTACAATACTGAGGTACAACACTTTCAAACAACTCCTCTTGATATAAATGGTATTCATCTTAGATCATGAATAGTATCACAGAAAATAAATTCTCTTGATATCATCAAAGGAAAACATGCAGAAAAGGAAGATTCAAATGAGAAGACCAAAGGATCATGGGTTGCACTTAATGGAGAGAAGACATCAAAATCAGAGATTGAGACACTTCCATCATGTTCACCAATAGATCCTCTATGTGTTCAAGAGAATAATAAAAAAAAAGGTCTGAATTTTATGGAAGAAGAAGACATCCAAGATGATCCAAATTAGCATGTGGATCAGGGAAATCACAACTATATTGAAATATGGTTCTAGCTAGTCATTAAGTTGCAGCAACACACTCTTCTTCAACAATTCCTAATCTCATCCCAATCAAAGCATTTGGTCTCTTACATTCAGGTACATTTCAAAGAATGTGTTTCGAGCCTACACATGATTTTATCGATCATCCAGTTATGCAAGTGGCTCCATTGGAAGTATTCCTACACTTGAAAAAATGGTTTTGTTTGTTCAAGTAGAGTGGGATAGGGAAGGAAATAAAAATTTAAAAATAAGAGGGAAAAATAAAATCTCAGGTGAAAACCTCCTTTGAGGTGCCTAGTATTGGCTCATTATTGAAAACCTCCATAAGGTGGTTAATGGGTTCGAAAAAAGAGAAAAAATGAGAAAAAGAAGAGATCCTAGGTGAAAACCTCCTTTGAGGTGCCCATGAAGACCTCTTAGTTGAAAACTTCATTGAGGCAGCTAGTAGGCCTAAAAAAAAAACTTTTCTCCATGTATCTCTCTCTCATGAATGCAGGTTCTCTCCAACCTCTGCAACCAACAAAAACAAGTTAGCCACCAAAAGAAAAGTTGATCACAAACCTAGTCAAAAGAAGTCAAATTTTCACTTTCTCCTCCTTTGCTCAAATGCTCCAACAGGACCAAGCAATACCAATCCACCACCCTCATCTATTTCCACCATCCACTCATCATTCCCAAACTTTTACCACTCATTTTCCTTGATATCTTGAAATACTATAGGGAATCTTATAGTTACTATAGGAAACATAAATACATAGAGCATAAAATTATTTTTGTCATACATTTGAAACAATGCATCCATTTGCAAAGTTATTTCATGGGGAGATGCATATGGATGATAGTAACATGCCCAAGCAATTTCAACAAATTCCAAGGCACAGTTCTCGAGAAATCGACCTCCATCACCTATAGCCATTTTTAAATTTTTTTGATATTCGTCCATCCATTTGCAAATATGTTTCATGGGGAGATTCATATGGATTATGGTAACATGCCCAAGAAATTTTAGCAAATTCTAGTGCACATTTTTGGAGAAATCGACCTCCATCACCTACAACCATTTTTAATTTTTCTCAAGATTCATGCATCCATTGGCCAAGATTTTTTATGGGGAGGTGCATAAGGATGATGGCAACATTCTTAGAAAATTTCAGGTCAATACATTCTACCATTTGGGAGATATGGACAAAACAAGTCTGCTACAAGAGGTTGTCATGAATTACTACAAGAAGATCATGTAGTACTATAGGATAACTGAGAAGAATCTATAGGAGGCAATTGAATTGGGGAAAGGGGTCAAAAGGTCATGTATTCTTTAGGGAAGGTTAATATAGTACCCCAAACACCACTTTTATCACTCATCCAGTCGATCTAACCAAGATCCATCTTCAAATTCCACTCTGCCTTACATGAAAAAATTAGAAAAAAAACTTTGTCATCAACTTTTCCACCACCTACACCACCTCCTGATGATTTTAACCTTGTCCTTATACCTCCTATGACATTCCATCAATCCCACATGCATCAATGAGGTTAGAGGAATTAAATGACTACTACAGAAAGAGGATTCCTCATGTAAGCAACCTACATAGTTACAACAAAACTCAGCATCAATTTTTTTTCACTCACACAATAGAAGATCTAGCCACCTTGAGCAGCATGAAGCCATTGATGAAGATTGAAAAGGGGGAAAACCCTCCTTAGGAAGCAATCCGTCCACTCCACCAGCAAAATATTGAACACTTGAAAGAAAATTTCACACAACGACCTTATCAGTCAAAGAATAGACAAGCTATGAAGACTTTTGCAGAAGAAAGCAAAGAAAATTAACACTTCCAGGGAAGTAGGGATTGGTCGTCAACTCAGCAGAAACATGCATGCCTCTCCAAAAACCATTAAATAGGTATAGGTATGAAATATTCTTGACCTCTTCTCTTGAGCATATTATAGTTAGAAATTTGTTGTTAATGCATGACAGGTCATATTTTATAAGCTAAGGATGGGTCAATAGTCTCCGCCACCTTCAACTAGTTAATATAGCTAACTCCTTCACTCATGCAATGTGGAAAAACCAAATTAGGAAGGGTGATGATTTTGAGGAATGGGGACAACAGTTAAAAGAGGAAATTTGTGCAAAGGCCAAGTCACCACAACACTCCAAGCCCTCCATCCACTTCATATCCACTATCTATCCATCATTCATCCATCCCATTTCATAAGAAAAAAAATAATATTTTTCAAGAACAAACCCTACACTCTGTCTCACCCTAAAAATTTCTTGAAAAAACACACAAAGCACATCCTCTCCATTTTCAAAAACCTACGGTACTTCCTCTGAGACCTAGCATCATCCTCCAAACCTTTTACACCATTTCTCATCACTCCCATATAGTTAGAAAACCTTGAAAGAGAATGAATGACTGCGACAGGAAGGCAGAATGTTGCTACAAGAAGGAAGAAAGGAACAAATTGTGCTAAAACCCAAAATGGCAGTGTCTAAGAGAGACCTAATCAAAACAGAGAACTCCAAGGCCATTAGGCAATCATTTAGGCCACAAAAGAGAAGAAGAAGGCAACAAAAGGCAAGAAAGGCATTCACCATCAAAATAGAAATCAAACTACAGCGATGAAAAGAGGTTTTCCAAGACGTCTATAATCTCTTTCTAGCTTTTGTCTAATGCCTATAAGATGTTATAGAAAGGGGAGAAAGGCATGGAAGTTAAGTTGAGGGCTTACTCTAGGCTTAGACTATCATTTTTGCTCAAAACAAGTTTAAACAGGTTGCTACAGGGTTTCCTGTAGTTACTGCAAGAATTACTACAAGATGTCCTAGTTCTCATCTAAAGGTGTTTTGAAGGTTTCAGAGGTGTCCAAATGGTGGAAAAAGGTGGTAGGAGGTTGGAAAAGGATGTGGAAGATCTTGCCAAATTGAAAAATATTCAAGAACCCATATTGAACAAGGGGAAGAAGGTAGGCTAATGGTCTCAAGAAACATTATGATTTTTCTATGCACAAACAGTTTTGGAAAAATGAGTGAAAATGGAATGAACGTTTCAAGGGAGAGGACATGAATGAAATGAATCTACAAGCCAACAGAGTTCACTTGCAAAGTGGAAAGCTATGTTTTTTTGCTTTAAATACTTTTAAACAATCATGAAAAGAACAACTACATTTTTGTGCCTATTCTTGTAGAACTTACAACTAAGATTCTTAAGAGAAAGGAGTGAGGAATGCACAATAGAGAGGTCACCAGGGCCATGAATGAGGCATAGTAAGGTCACTAAGCTCCTCAGAGGATAAGCAACACTTTCTGTAGGGGGTATGATGGGTCTCTAAATTAGACATAAATTAAGGCCCATTTGACCATCCTTCATCACAATAAAACTCTCTTTTTGCATTAGATAATGTATTTTTAACTTTAATATGTTCATTAGGAAGGTTTATGGATAATTTCATATTTGTGCCTAATATTATTTGTTTTTGTGGAATATTGTGAGAATATTGGGCAGATTATGAAGATTTGGAGGAGGATATAATTTAGGGAATTTCTTCCTACTACAAAAGGATCAATATTAAATAATAAATCAAGAAGATATTTTGAAATAATTGCACAAGTTCTAGAGCTCCAATGATTGAGAAAATCTAGGAATGTGTTCCCTATCATTTAATGCAGATTCCTAGTATTGGGAATCAGATCCACTAATTAACAGATTATGGTGGGGAAAACTTCCTCCTTTCATGGGGAATGCTTCCTAATCATTTTGTATAAGTACCAAGTCGAATTTGTATCTAGGGGTGGATTTTTATTAGTCTTCTTGTGGAGAGAACTCATATTTTTGTAGCTCCATTTTCATTTCTTGCATGGATGTAATTGTATTAATGGAAATAATGAAGATTGGTGCCATATTCAGCTTCTAAATATTGGTCTACTTCATAGGACTCTAAATTTCCTTGGGCTTGCCCATCCCAGGAGCCTCAAAGCCCTTTTTATCATTTACTTTTCTTCCTTTCACTTCTTATTCACATGCATCTCTTGTTCTTGTTTTTTTCTATTTCTGCATTTGGTATTGATGATTTCTTGTTGTAGGATTGATTTAAATGGTTGAAGTAAGTTATTTTTCAAGATCACAAACATCATTTCATCCTTGGAACAACTATGGAATGTCATATTAATCATTTAGTTACTTGGATTAGTTTTCTTATTCCCAAATCTAGATTTCTGGAAGTCCTTTGTGGAAATAACAGTAAATTTCTGTTAATATTTAGACCATGCTAAAGAGCTTAAATTGAGGTTGATTCCACTTGAATTATATAAAATATATTATATATATATATATATATATTATATATAGAATATAATATATATATATATATATATATATATATATTTAATAAAAAATTTACCCCGTCGCATTTGCACTTGATTAGGTTATGCATTTGATAGATTTACTAGCTCATTAGTTCTTGAATTTCTAGAATTTAGACTAGTAAGTTTTTGCTATTTTTTAGCATGGGTTAACATAGGTATTTTTGAGTGACTCCACTTGGAATGGAGACCTAAGACATCCTAGTCAATAAAAAAAAATTTCCCATTCAATTTGGATTTGATTTTATTGGTCATTCGGTAAATTATAGTTTCATGTAGTAAATATGGAGTTTCCTGTAGTAACTACAAGATCTCCTATAATAGCCTTCCAACATGTATATACTTCTCCAGATTTGCTCAAGAAGATTGGTTATTTGTTGGAATATAATCCTAACATTTACACTTATTTTTTAGCCTAAGTATCCTTGACTTAGCCACATGCACTAAAAATCGTGTTCACACTTGGTTTTTGGTAGACTAGCTCAGTGGACCAACTTGTTATCGGGAAAACTAGTGTCCATTCAGAGCTGCTAGTCCCACTAAGACAGGTAGCTGTCTTAGAAAAAAAAAACTAAAGTTACTTGTCTTTTCCTTTATGAGAGATAGATGAGAAAGAAGCAGAGAGTACCAACCTCAGTCTTTTGCTTGGCTCCTTGCTTGTTTCTTTTCCCCTTTGATAGAACTTCACCACTCTTTCCTCACTTGTCCCACTTCAAAGAACACCTCTAGAGTCAAAATAGCATAATACCATCAAAGCATAGAGATCTATAACCATAAACAATATAGGATCAGATGTATACTAACCATACAAATGCATACATGAATACAAGATTCAGAGATATACAAGCATATGGAGGAAAACTCAAATAGCTTTATTGATAGAAGTAGTAGAAGAAACGATTACAACCCATTAGTCTGACCCAGCACCATCCTCCTAGCATGAAAGACTTTTTCACCTCATGAAAAGCTTAGGGTACCCAACAATACAATGTTACACAGAGAAACCAACAACACTTCCTTACAAAATACAAAATTCCAACCTCTGGATATCTAGGATGAGGGATCCGTATATAGATATTTGCAGGTGGGTGAGTCAGCTTCTGGGATTTTGATTAGTGTCATCTCTCTGCTAGTTCTTGGTTCCACTTGGAGATTTCATGATCTCTTACTCATCCCTAGGATAATTCAGAGAGGAAAGTGTCAAATGATCAGTTTCTAGAAGATTCTCTGGGTTTCCACCTAGCCAACTGCCTCTGCCATTTGTCTGCTCTCGCTCATCGCACCCCACAAAAGGGCTTTCCAGTATGCATCGCACTTTTTGCATGTGGCAGGTGAGATGCATCACACCCTTAGCACTGAGCAGTCTGTATGGTCCAGTTTTGACCAGTTCTAAGTAATTTTTTAGGGAGAACTTCTGGGAGATGATGTAATCAGCTGACCTTGTTCCTTTAGGGTATGAAACAATACTTTTAGGGGCTTAGAATCCCTTCATTTATGGACATATGAGATTGGGGTTGTAGTGCCAAAATATGTCTATAACAGTTTCCCCCTAAAGCATGAGGTCGTAAATCTTCTAATGTTGGGTGAAATGCTTTATCATGAGGATCCGAGGTTTTTCAATCTGGAAGGTGACCTGTAATAAGATACAATACAATACATTATCTTCATAATATTTTCATGATTTAGCTGAGGAGGGCATTCCCATGCTCAGCTTTATAAATTCATTTTCATGTACATAGGACAGATAATCGTCTGTGTGGCAGACTGATGATTCTGGTAGAGCCATCATCCTTTAGCTTGGATGATTATCTGTGCAACAATGATGTACATTTGATGTCTTTATTTTCGTAAATATATCACAGCTCGGATGGATGAAACTAGATCCAGAGTCTTCAAAAGTCATTCAATCTTCACCCGAAGTACAAGTCGATCCATGTGAAAAGATGTTCTGACATCGAACATGGAGAAACATCGCCTGATTACCAGCCAATGATGTAAGCTGTTAATAGGCATGAGAGGAATCACCGATAATGATAATGACCCTCAAGGTACTACAATACAATTCACATGGTGTGAATACATGAGTCGATGTCGAACACCACGCAAAATATTTAGGTCGAAGGTCATTGATGTAAACCTGTCGCCAGAAGTGAGAAACTTGCCATTGAGGCATGCAAGCTTCAAAGAACTGAAAGGGTTGTTCCTAAGTCAACTTCATAGATAATGAGCTGATGTCGAAAAGAAGTGACCCGTTGTAGGATGACCTTAATGAATCCCACATCTACAACATGAAATGGAGAAAATGATTTTGTGGAGGTGAAAACGATCTGATGATACAAGGTTCAAGGTGGTGGTCATGAAAGAATGAAGCGTGAAGGTATTACAGCGGATGAGACACAAGTTGGGTTGGTGAATTCTCTGAGCGACTTCTCTTGAACATATCAGCAACACTGAAATGGATTGGTAGCATTAACCCCAAAAATGGATGGTACAGAGGACCAATGGTGATATGACCAGTGAACGGAATAACTCAATCTAACTCAATCATGGTGATGGAGTGAAAGTTTCATGTTTAAGAGCAACCTGATACCAATAAAGTTTCTGCAAGTTTTCTTCCCAATTTTTCCCCAGTCATTGCTGACCAATACCTCTTTATTTTTGTCAAGCTTGAGGAGGATCACATATGCTTGTTCTATAATTTGTCCTTCAGGAAAACCTGTTGCTATGTTTTAACGAGCCTAGCAACAGTGAAACTCGCTCTTGTCTACATGGACAAGTTTGTCGCTATTGCTTTAACAAGTTTAATGACAAAGATAACTTAGTCCTTTTCAATTTTAGAGAGTCTGAAAAGAGACGAAAAGGAAACTCCAGTATTCCTTTTTCATAATATAATCCCTTAAGTTCGAAAAAGTATAAAATAATATGAAAGGGGTGACTTTTCGATAGTTTTAACGAGCCGAACAAGACAAGAACTTGATCTTTTTATGTAATAATCCCTCAGGTCCAAAAATATTAAAATCTAGAGGAGGGATAGCATTTCCAATCACATAGTTTACGAGTCAGATGAAAAGAGCTTAAAGGAGACTCGTTTTTTTAGGAACGAGTGATATTTTTGAGTAGCAACTAGTTCCAGGTAAGGTTTGGAACTTTTCAATCATGACAGTGTAAAGAAGATTGCTAATAGAATCACTCGTTGCAGCTGTTCCTCAAAAGGGGTAAACAATCAAATGGAGGCATATGATTGGCTAAAAAAGAGTGGAGATGATGGTAAGAACATGAACAAGGTTCAAAAGCTGATAATTATGTGATCGCAATGGTTATTTACCAAAGGTGGGTTCATTTTTTAATGATCTTAAACTCTAGTGGAACATATTCTCATTGCTAGGTTTATTTTTTAACAAGCTTGAACTTCGCGTAAAACTGCTCGTGATAATAGTCAAAGATGTTTGATTCACCATTAACACTATGTTCTCTTGACAGTTGTACTACTTGTTCAATTTTTCCATCAAACTGATTAGAAATTTACATACATGATTGAAAAATGAGTTTAAAAACCAATATCTTACTTGAATTACGTGAGTAATAACATAAAAGTAGTTTTTACCTCTCATTTTACCATTTCATGCAAATTTGGGATTATTGGAGCTCTGGAGGTGTTTTTCCCCCTCGATTTTCATCAATTGATTCTAAGAGATTCTATGGATGATTTTCAATGTTGTCTAGACCAGATAGGAGCTAACCCTGAGCTCTTCAATTGCATTCTTTCCTTTTCTGATTATGAGCATGTTTTCCTACTTTACTGAGCCTCTGGGGTTTGAACATTTTGTTCTCTCCCCATCGCACCTAGTATACATCAAAAGGTGCGATGCATACTGAGCTATCCATTGGCCAGTCAGTATGCATCCCACCCAGTACACAGCTATGATGAGATGGGCGCAAGCAGGAAAGTTTGTGCACTGATTTTTCATGGAAATTTTGTGTGGTTTTTTTTTTTTTGCCAAATCAGGATCCTAATTCTTCTCTTGTTTGTTTTTCAGAGATCCATCGAAGCAAGATGGTTGTTACATGGCGTGAAAAAAAGCATGAAGAAAATGATATGATTTCCTTACATGATTTGGGTACGGTAACTGCATTGCGGAACTGTGGCTTGCTCAAGTTCTTTCGCATATCTAGCATGAGGCAACAAATCAACTTGTTGCAATATTTTCTCGATGCATGGGATCCTACCAACCAAGCGTTCCAAATTAAAGGTAAATCCAACCCTTTGACTATTGAGTATATATACTTCTTGACCGGTTTATCGAGGCATGGTGCCCCTCTCTCACTATCAGGTTCTGCCTGTGGGGGTGAATCCGTGAGGGATTATATTCGCCGATACTGTAGAGATGGATCTCAGCCAAGTAGGGATGGAAAGATCAGTATTAAAGACATCATTGACTAGTCCTTGAGGACTATCTTATTTACCTTTGCAATATTGGCTGGCAATATGGCTCTTCACTTGGCCAACAGGTCCTATATGCAGTATGCCTTGGAATGCCTTGAACCAAAGGTATTCAACTGGTGTGATGTAGTACTTCCGATGATAAAAGAACAACTTACCAAGGTGAAAAATGGAATATCCAAGAACTTTGGTTATGGTTCTATTCTGACTGCTTTCGTCTTGGAGAAGATCCCACTGATGCAGCCACAGTACATTTCACTCGGTCTGCCACCACTGACTGAGCTAGGGATGTAGAGATGGGTTGACCTTATGGCCATACATGCTGGTCAATCACAAGTTTCATTCTCTGATGCCTTCTTCAAGTGGTTCAACCATCAACAGATGGTTTATGCCGAGTATCAATATTCCGGGATGGATTTCCGGGGTGACCCAAATTTGGTTTTGTCGGCTAGCAAGCAGTGGGGTGTCAAAGGTAAAAATATTTGACCATGTCTCTGTTTATTGCTTTTATAATTTTTTTGTGTTTTTTAAACGTTTATCAAGACTAATCAAAACTCGTGTTCGTGTAGATATTGGACCAGTGCAACTAGCAGCGCACCTGAGGGTAGCAACTACCATTGCAGCAGGAGAGGCTATAGGGAGGGCTATCCTTCATGATTTGGATGTAGCTGAGACCCTTGCAATATCACAGGATCAGATCGAGGGTATCACCCTTGGTATTCAGGATGTGAGGACCGACGACTTACGTCTGAGATTACAGCGCCATACCATTGGCATGCTGAGCCGATGGACAAGGCTCTTACGCATGATTACACAGGTAGTGACTTGTTATCACCAGCACCATTAGTCTAGGGTGCTTCCTTGCATTTTTGAGTTTTTGGGTCATATGACTGATTTTGTCCTGGATACAGAACATTATGTGAAAAACTATAAACATTTATATATATTTTTTATTTTCGGAGCTTTATTTTGGTTAAGTTATATGATCTTGATGCAAATGTTGATGAAATTCTTTTCTTTTATAAATGTTTCAAATGTCTATCTAACACATAATTTTCTACTGAATCGATTAATGCATTTAAGTTTCTAGAAATGTGTTGATATTGAATAGAATCAAACTGCCTTTCCAAAAGCTTGACCCTTAGGAACATACGATAGATAGCTGGATTCCAAACGGAATAGATGTCGGTAAGCTATAGAATGACGAGTTGTGAGTCTAGCCTAACGACAAGTTGGCGTATGCCATGCATGATGGCATCAGAGAGGAGATCTATCAACACGCTATATTCAATGGTGTTGTTCATTGACCGACTAATACATACCCCTCTGAAACTCACTAACTCACCGCTTGGATCAAAGATGGCCCAGGCTGCAGAAGATAGGTTCCACGTACTATGACTCGCTCCATCGCCATATCCAAAAAATGATTCCAATAGGTTCAACATCTGCAACAAATGAAAAAGTGGATTACCTAACTAAAACAGTCACTCTTAATGAAAACAAAAAATGTAACAAAAGAATATGAAGAGATTACTACACTTAGTCAAGCATAGTAACACTTAAGGTACAACACATTTCGGGGTTGTGACAGTGGAATCCCATCGTACTCTACTAGCTCATAGGCTCCTTTTGCTAATACACACTTAACAACATAGGGACCCATCCACAAAGATTGGAACTTACCTGCTCCCAATTTATCGGATTCCTGATCATAAAGTAAGACCAGGTCATCTTCTGAGAAGACACGGGGTTTGACATTCTTGTCAAATTGTACCTTGACTTGTTTCTTATGTGCTTCGTTAGCCAAGGCAGCATCACAATGGGTTTCATCCAATTGGATTAATTCCAAGAAACGAGCCTCTTCCTTTGAAGTTTCGGGGAGAATGTCGACTGCGAGCTAAGAGATGAAATTTCACACTGAACTGGTAAGACTGCTTCCAGGCCATACACCAGCTGAAAGGGCATAAATCCGATTGCATTTATTACCGATGTTTGGTATGCCGATAAGGCCCAGTATAGGATTAGGTGCCAACTCCATTTATGGACTCCAATCATCCTTTGCAGCATGCATTTTAGGACTTTGTTGATCACCTCAACTTGCCTGTTAGCTTGTGGATAATACAGAGTAGAGCTGTCGTGGGATAGTCCTAATTTGGCAGCCAATTCAACCATCATGTGATTGTGGAAATGCGATCCATGATCTGTCACTATATCTTGTGGAACACCAAATCTAGAGACTACATTATTGAAAAAGAGAAGAGCAGTCGTTTCACCGTTGTTGTTTAATGGGGGCATCACCTTGGCCCATTTCGTAAAATAGTCAACTACGACTATGATATACCCATGGCCCCCCGGCCAAGGTGGGGTTACATGTCATGAAATCTATGCCCCATTTGGTGAATGGCCCAACAGTAATTACTGGATGCAAAGGTGTAGGTGGTATTCTAGTTTTGCGGTCGAAGATTTGACAAGCATGGCACCTTCTGACTGCGTTTATGCAATCTTTGAACATTTTTCACTAGAATTAACCTACTCGTAAAATATTTTGTGCCGTAGCGTAACCAGATTGATGCCCCCCACACACACCTGAATGACAATCATTCAGGACTTTTTCGGCCTCCTCATGGGTGACGCACCTTCGCAGAACTATATCAATACCATGACAGTAAAGTGTATCACTGACGATCATGCAGTCTTTCGCTTGGTATCGAGTATGTTGTTATTCTGAGTGAGAGGTATTAGGCCTATATGTTTGGGTTTAGAGATAGATGATTATATCTCCATACCACAAATCGCTTGACGATATCAGAAACAAAGATTCATCCATGATTGATGCTTTGGATGTTGAATCGTTGGACGATACTAGGAAGTCACATAGTAACTCCACGAAAACCAAAGATTTCTTTGATTTGGATTTTATGAATTCCAGATCAAACTCTTGCAAATAGCTATCCATTTCAAATATTTTCCCCCAAGCAACTAACACGACAGAATGTAAGTCATCGGGTTGCAATCTGACAAAATGGTAGTTTTGCGAAAGAGGATATAATGTCGAAATCTCTGTACTGCTTGAACAGCTACAAGAGCCAGCTTTTCAACATAGGAGTACTTGATTTTTGTATCATTTAAGTTTTGACTTAAATAATAGATAGGATGTTCAATTCCATTCTCTTCTTGAACTAAAACCATTACGATGGTTGTATTTGCTGCGGCTAGATACAGGTTAAAGTCCTTTTGATAGTCAGGAGTGTACATTAATGATGCTTTTATTAGGGATTCCTTTAGAGCATCAAAGGAAGCTTGTGCAACCTGATCCCAGTTGAAGGGCACTTCTTTTTTTAAAAGACATGTATAACCTTTAGCAAGTTCAGCGTAATTTGGAATGAACCTCTTCAAAAATTTTGCTTTCCCTTGGAGTTTCTAAATCTGAAGCAAATTTGAAGGTGGAGGCATATCAATGATATCCTGAACCTTACATGGGTCAAGATGAATCCCGTCCTTTGAAACCACAAAGCCAAGTAAACAACTAGAACTGACACAAAACACACACTTGTGTAGACTGAGTTGTATCTTGTAGTGTCGGCAATGTAGAAATATAGCTCTCAAACGCTGCAAATGATCAATCCGCTTTCGTGAATGAGCTAGAAGATCGGCGAGATATGGTTGAATGATGTTCTTGATTTCATGGAAGGCATAATTCATAGCCCTTTGAAAGGTTTCCCCTTCATTCTTTAAACCGAAGGGTAGCTTGTGGTACGCGAATGTGCCCCACGGACAAATAAGTGCAGTCTTTGACTGGTCCTATGGGTGGATATTTATTTGATTATAATCGGAAAATCCATCCATAAATGAAAATATTTTGTGTCTAGTGCATTCATTAATTATCTGGTCGATGAAGGGTGTAGGGTAGTTGTCCTTTGGACAAGATTGATTTACATCCCCGTAATCGATGCACACTCTAATATTTCCTTGCTTTTTCATCATAGGAACAATATTCGATACCCAATCAGTTAGAGGAACTGGGTAAATGAAACCAACATGTAAAAGTTTTTCAACTTCTACCTTGATGGCAGCAGCTTTCTTCAAGTGCATCTGCCAAAGTCGTTGTCTTACCGGTTTGACATCTGAATACATCTTGATTTCATGTTCAACTATGCTCGAGTCAATGCCTAGCATTTCTTCATATGACCATGCAAAGACATCTTTAAACTCGTGAAAGAGAGCGTAATATACTTCCAGTTCTGATGAAGAACAATATTTTCCAACATGAATATTCTCTACAACATCTGGTTTAGTCGAGATATTTATGGTGATAGATTCTTCAATATTGAACAGATTTCATTTGGAGTCCACCGTATTTACAGTATTTGATAGGAAATCAAAAATTGAAGGATGATTAAGGTCACTGGAACAATCTTCATTGTAATCCGAAAGATGAGAATGATGGTGGTAATATTCCCATGGTGCCTCTCCTATCATCATTGACTGAACAATTCCTTCGTCTGTAGAATGTACATGTGACCATGGAGCTGAAGAGGTACCATATTCCTTAGACCTATCTACCCAAACGCTCGATGAGCGTTGATTTGGGTTTGCCACCCAGGCCGAGAACATTGATTGCTACAATATTTCTATTAGGCTTGGAGGCAATACCTAGCTATGATCCATGCTAACATCATGTTCGGAAGTCCTCTGAATAGAAGATACCATATTGCAGGTTCCCACCGTGGCCACTTCTACCAGATTTTTTGGAGGTGGTAGGGCAAAAGTACCCATTAATGTAAGGTCTTTTAGCAGGCCTACTCTGATATTTTGAAGTGATTGAGAGCTTCCATGGATCATCGGGATGCTTTCCGTAACTTGTGAACTGTTGGGGAGAAAGGTTTGTTGGTCGACGATTGTAATTCCTCCTTGAAAAGGAAATGCAATCTTTCTAGAGTATGTTGACACAACAACGGCCATAGCATAAATCTAGGGCCTTCCGAGTAGGATGTTGTAATTGAGGTTTCCATCAATAACTTCCACATCAATTTCTACTATTTTCCCCCCAGTTCAACTTGCAAGTTACTTAAAATCCCCTATGAGGTGTATGTCCATCCATCGAATGCTTTTAATGTCATTGACGATCTTGACAATGGTGGTGATCCTAAAGTTTTCCAGCAACTCATTGACATAATGTAGGTAGATGCCCCCTCATCAATAAGTGTTCGATGAATAGTCTTACTGAGGGCTTTCACTTGAATGAGGAAAGTGAGTTGATCTGGTAACTGAGGTTCATATCCTTTATGATTAAAGGCCACAAGATTGGAATCTACTGGGTCAATCCCACCTATTGCTGATAATAGAACCTGCTTTTGGGAGGGGCAATTTTGCAATACTTCAAGTGTCGACATAGCGGATGGCGATTGGGCTAGATCCTCCACTATATTATAATTCTGTGCTGCTCTGGCATGAGGATTAAATGTCGATTTGTGTACGACTCCCTTAGGCACTTTATCATTAGCTCAGGAATGATGGCTGGCATAACTTCGATCGAAGTTGTTGTAGAACTACTAATTTGATCAGTAGCCTTGTTATTCGACAGCTATGGATTCCCGTAATATTTATTCCTTGTCGATATCAAAGCATCATTTTTTTGTTTCAAAATGGACAACATAAGCACTTCAGATGGGGAAGCATTGTCGCTAGCAACCATATTGGTTTCTGGGTTTGGAAACGGATTAGTCAATACTGCTGAGGTTTTTGAACTCTTAAAGAATTTTTCAATCTCAGCTTTATGCAGACAATTTCTTGTCCAATGGTCTTCATCGCATATGAGACATGGCTAACTAGGTTTCTTTTACCTAGAAGGGTTTTCAAAAGATTTTTCAGGAGATGAATCATCTTGTTTCTTCCTTTTGCCTTTCTTTTTCTTCTCCCCCCCTGGTTGCTTCGGTTCTTTGCCTTTGACGGTTGACACAGCATTAACCTCCGAGGCAAGAAGTTCTTCATTTGCATTTTGACCAGAAACCATACAGGCTTTCTTAGATGTAGCCTTTGCAGTTTTCGTGCTAGTCGTACATATCATGCCATTGTCGACATGAGAGTCTTTGTTTGATTTAGGAGGAGGAGGAATGGAAAACTCTGGTCTAGGAGAATCAGGGATTTTGTCATAGAGCATGCCAGACTGAGTATATATCAAGTCTAGATATTGTGCACGAGCAATGACTTGCTCTTCAGTGACAATTCCCCTTTTAGCCACATCTTTTGTAATAGAAGGTAACAATGACTTAATAAACCATTCAGCTAGCAGTTGATCAGAAACATATGTTTTTACCATTCTATGATGACGTCGCCACTCATGAATATGATCAGATATGTGAGTGGTTTTCATCTGCTTGAAATTGGTAAGAAGCTCCATTCCTGTTTCGTACCTTATTGGTAACCGAAAATGGGTTAAAAAGGTGGTGGCAAGGGCGCTAAAGTTATCAAATGAAGCTCTAGGCAATTCGATATACCACTTTGCTGCCAGACCAGTTAACATTCGATGAAAAAGGTGAAGCCTAATTGAATCATCATTGAGAGTGTTGGATGAACACCACAGATGAAAGGTCATCACATGATTCAATGAGTCTTCACCTGGATTTCCATTGAATTTAAGCATATCTGACAGAAGTTTATGAGGAATCGCCAGCCACCAAGGGGCATAAGCAATTGGATCATTTGTTAGTCGATTCAGATCTGGTAATTTTAAAGTTGCAACGAAAGGCAACTATTGATTCAGGTTTGGCGAAGCATACCCAAGATAGGATGGGATCGCCTAAGCAATGGATCTTTGCATACCAGCATAATTTATTTGATACTGATAACTTTGATAAGGTTTATGGGCATAACCATTATAATTTGATTGATGGTGACCGTTTTGAACATATGGCTGCCCATTACCTACAAAGCTTTGTTACTCAGGTCCTCAGTAAGCTTGTTGGAATTGTGGTTGTTGATATTGCACTAGCCATGGCTGTGAGACCATTTGTTGTTGCCCAATACTGGATGTTTGACCAAGATGAGGTGTTATAGTACCCGTTTGAGCCTAGGTCACTTCAGTTAAGGATCCAGTAATTGATGGTTGTGATTGAGTCACAGGTACAAGCGCTGCCTGTTGTATGTCAACCTCCAGTCTCTTAGGTTGTAATACAACAGCCTCTTGGTTGATTTGGTTGTATAGAATATACAACTCTTGGTTGTTGAGGTAGTATTGGTATCTAACTACTGGATGTGATTCTAGCCTGACCTGAATTCTGTTGTGAACTCTCATATGGTTGTTCTCCTAGAGGTAACAATGAAAAGGCACACTGCCCCCCATATGGCTGCAATCCAGTGTTCAAAGGGAAAATTAACCTTTGGAGACTGGACTGCCCAAATTGATACTGTTGCGAAGGATCAATTTGCTGAGACTCAACATAAGAGATTCCAAATAAGGTTCCAAACGAACAAATAGGAATAGACCATACTGTCGAAACAGTCCCTAAGTGGACTCCATCTAGTGGTTGAGAACTAGTTGGGATAGATGGTATACCAACAAACATTGTCGGAGTAGCAGCAAGAGGTTCTGCTGTTGCTGTGTCAGATGACACAGTCCTAGATGTCAATGGTTGTTCAGGCGTATTGAGTCTATCCAAAAGATTTCCTAGCAATTCTACAAGTACTTGCGATGAAAGGAGACTAACTTCTGTAGTAGAAGGATATAGATGGATCCTAGTTCCAAAATGCAATGGAGTACTGGATGGAAGATCCTCCATAATCTCTTTTGTACCAATCAATCCAGGTGGAAGGGGTAGACCGTCAGGTCCATAAAATATTTCTAGTGTCGAAGAAGGTAAAGACTCTACAGCGATAGATGCTGGAGGGGTCACACCTTCCGAATCAGTCCTAGATGGAGTTGGTTCAAGAATAGAAGTGTTTACCATTACACTAGGATCAGTTCTAACATCCTCTTGTAACTATGGAACTTCTTCTGTAGAGGCAAGGACACCAGAAATAGTTGGAGTAACTGGAGTCTCTAAGGATGTTGAGACATAAGTTTCAAACAAACCAGGAGACTTTGACCTAGTTAAATGAGATTGCTTAGCCTGGAATGGTTTCGTTTCTGGAGTCAAAGACAGTTGACTCGTTAGTCTCCACAAATGGTGGGGTTTTTATTGACTTTCTTCCATGATTGCAGATTACTTGATCAACTCAAAATAAGATGGGGAAAATGTTATTCTGAATTAAATGAATTTTATGACGCTTTGACACAACTTGCTTTTTCAATTTTTAAGAGTCGATAAAAAGCTAAAGATGACTCTAGTCACCTTCGATTTTTAATGAGCCTAAAGTGACAAGTGCTCAGATAGACCTTTTCTTTTAAGAGTCTGAAAAGGAACGAAAGTGACTACTCTGGAAATCTAGACAAAGGGATTACCAAACCAATCGCAACACTACAAAAAACTTTTTAAGGTATGGTAGTCAATCTTCCCGAATGCTGTGTTCAGTGCATTGCAATTGATAGGGCGACAGACATGGCTTCCTAAGGATAAAGGATATAGCCTATTTTGGTCTCCCAATATATACTCAACAGTACATGGGAGCACACGTCCATACTGGCACTTGTCGTCTCAAAGAGGAGGAATCACCCAACCTACGATGAAAGCGATAGTTACCAGGCTTTACGATGCCCGAATACGTCTCTAGCCTAGACTTCTAGATGTTGTGCGTTAGGTTCCAAAGCGTTTTTATGTTCATTGAAATTTATTTTACAGTTGATCTTTCTTAAGAAGTTTTCCTTTAAGGTTCACCACGTGATGTAGATATACAATTCCTAAATATGCAACCTGAGATGATAAACAGTCATTTACTCTTCTTTTTGCAATGAAAACCCTAGCTACTAAGGAAAGAGAAGTAAAATTATTTCAACATAGAGCAGAGAGCACACACTAAGATGCACTGTCCTAAATCAATTTCCACAAGCAGTCTAAATGCAAATGCACATGCATGTATTTGTTTTCTGCTTTCTTAATATGTGAATGGAAAAAAGAATGCTAAGTACAGATCTGAACTATTTTTCTTTCAAAGCGATCGTATTAACAATTTTCTTTTCGAAAAACGAAAGGAAGACTAAGACGACACTTTGCGATTTCAAATTTCAAATTTCTTTTGACACTTGAAATACTATTAATTCAATTCAAATACAATGGCAAAAGTGTAATCGATTATCAAAAAGAGGAAGACTCTTTTCTTTGACTGAAAACGACACTTGTGACACTTTCAAATCAAAAGACAACAGTTTGATTAAGCTACTGTTTGCAAAGGAGAATTGTAAATGACGAAAAATACATAAAAACATTCACAATTCTTTTAACAATGGAGGTTGAATAATGTGAAGGAAGGGAGTTTCAATAGTGATATACTGATCACAGATAGCAAAGCTACTAAATAAAGCTAAAGACAATGAAGAAAAAACCAAAATCTAGAGGCAGAAATAGTCTTACCTGATCATCACACCTGTAACATAGGGAAACAAGGATGCATCTCACCTACAACACACGGGAGGGGTGATGCATCCAGACTACCAATGAGAGATAGTGCGATGGTCCAAGAACGAGACTGAGCTTGGTTTTTTCTCACAGTTTGCAGCTAAGTTCAGGGTTTAGGTTGAGCTAATGATAGGTAGTAAACACAAAGTATAGGGGCTGATCTAATGAGGTTACTTGAGCTACCACCAGGGCACTTAGGATGCTTGCAAGTCAGTTGTTTAGTTCATAAACAAACCCGAAGATTGACTAAAGTAGTGTTGATCTACTTTGCACTTGCATGGCAAATGCAGTTCAAAGGCTAGCTGGCTTAACTTCAGGCTCCATCTGTAGTTTATAAAGCAAACAAATAGAAACAAGCAAACAAGCTATTTGCTCCCTAACGAAGTCACCATTTTTTATCAGGAAAACTAGTGTCCATTCAGAGCTGCTAGTCCCACTAAGACAGGTAGCTATCTTAGAAACAAACAAACTAAAGTTACTTATGTTTTCCTTTATGAGAGATAGATGAGAAAGAAGCAGAGAGTACTAACCTCAGTCTTTCACTTGGCTCCTTGCTTGATTCCTTTCCCATTTGACAAAACTTCACCACTCTCTCCTCACTTGTCCCGCTTCAAAGAACACCTATAGAGTCAAAGCAGCATAATACCATCAAAGCATAGAGATATATAACCATAAACAATATAGGATCAGATGTATATTAACCATACAAATGCATACATCAATACAAGATTCAAATATATACAAGCATATGGAGGAAAACTCAAATAGCTTAATTGATAGAAGTAGTGGAAGAGAGGATTACAACCCATTGGTCTGACCCAGCGCCATCCTCCCAACATGAAAGCCCTCTTCACCTCATGAAAAGCTTAGATCACCCAACAATATAATGTTACACAGAGAAACCAACAACACTTCCTTACAAAATACAAAATTCCCGCCTCTAGATCTCTAGGATGAGAGATCCATATATAGATATTTGCAGGTGGGTGAGTTAGCTTCTGGGATTTTGATTATGTTGAAATTTGGTACCGGAGGACAGGTGGTTCCCTAAGGCTTTGATCTTTGGCCTAGGGAAAAGTGTCCAAAAGATTTTAATTTTTCTCCTAAAGTGACTTTATAATTTTTATAAAGTTAAAATCTAATTTAAAAGTGACTTTAAGTGATAAGTTACTAAGTCTAATTTTAAAGTGACTTTTATAAAGTCAATGAAAAATTAGAAAGGAAAAGTGACTTTAGAAATAAATGACTAAGTGGGTCTTTTTTAAAGTGGGGTGAATTAAAAAATAGAAAGTGAGATTTAAATGTGCATTTAATCTCAGCGATTGGATTTAGGGATCACCCAAAAGTCATTTAGAGTTGGGTTAAGGGAGGAAAAGGAGGAAAAGATCATTCATTCTTTCATGAGCAGATTGGGAGAAGGAGAGCAAGAGAGCAAGGGAGATTTCTGGACAGGAAGGAGAAGGAGGCAGCAGCTTGGCACACATTCCAAGGCAACTCTTCAGCAAATCTGTATAGCTGAAAGAACAAGTAGAAAAAGCTGATTTTTGCTGAGAAAATAGAGAAAAATTGATTTTTGGGCACAATTTTCGAGGAGACGAATTTCTGCACAGAAACCGAGGTCTGTCCGTATAGTCCATACAGCAGTCCGTACAGTCTGTATGGTTTGTACGTATGTACGCACGTACAGTCCGTACGGTCTGTACCGCACGTACAGCAAAGTTCCAGTTTGTCTATTTCGCTGAAAACAGATAAGTTTGCTTGCTAGAAAAATTTGTTTTGCTGTAATTTTTGCTGAAAATTTTCTCACTGTAAAAGGCATTTTCCAGAAATAAAGAAGAGCTCTTAAACCAGTTTTCCCCAAGAGTTGTAGGAGGTTTTTCCAGGGTCACATTGACCAAAAATATTAGTGTTTAAATGTGTTTTAATAGCTGTTTATTACTGCTGATTTTTATTTCTGCAATTTCCAGCATTCTGTAAAATTTCCAGAATTTGTGTTTTCAGCAAATTTATTTTTTCCAGCTTGTTGAATGTATGGTTATGGGAAAGGGCATTTAACTATATGGGAGAAATAAGAAGAAACTAAAAACCGGGGTGGGAAAACAAAAATTTTTACATGGTATGAAAGCTTGAGAGCTGAAGTGCAGTTTGGGACAGCAAAAGGGAAAAATTACAGCTGCTGATTTTTCACTCAAAAAATTCTAGCAAGCTGATTTTTCATAAACAACAGGTTTTATCTTTACTACAGCAGTGCTATTTTTCAGTTTTAGGATAGCAGGATGTCATTGGGATTGAGGGTGGAGGATAAGTTGGATGGGCATACAAATTACAACGTTTGGAAGGAGAGAATGCAGAATATCTTTGAGGAGGCAGAAGTCTAGGATATCATGGTGCATACCACACAAAACCCTGTTGTTGTGCCTACTGATGCTACTCAGTTGGCTACTTATAATAAAAAGAACAACAAGGGTAAAAGACTGATTCTAGACGGAATCAAAGACCATTGCATTCCTCATGTGAGAGGAAAGAGCAATGCCCATGAGATGTAGACAGCATTGTCCAATCTCTACCAGAGGACCAATGAGAACGGAAATGGTTCCTGAAGGAGAAACTGAAAAACATTAAGATGGGTAATGATAGTGCAGCTGGATATCTCACTAAGATTACTAATGTGAGAGATGAGTTGGCATTGATTGGAGAGGCCATTCCACCCACTGAGTTGGTGCGGATTGCGGTAAATGGCCTCCCCCGTTCATGGATGAACTTTGCTTATGGGGTTTGTGCACGTGAGACCCTTCCCACATGGGAGAGGTTTTGGGATGATTGCATTCAGACAGAGATCATGAAAGGTCAGCTTGGGGCAGCCAAGTCAGTTGAGCAGGATGAGGATGTAGCACTGGTGGCAGGAGGCAAGAAAGGCAAAGGGAAGAAGCAGGCTTCCACAAGCAGTGGTGGGGGCAAAGGCAAAAGTAAAGGTAAACAGGTAAACACACAGAAGGACTATTCCAAGGTGAAATGTTGGAATTGTCAAAAGATGGGACACTATGCAGTTATGTGTCCGGAGAAGAAGAAGAAGAAGGGGAAGGACCAGAGTTTGGCAGCATCAGCAGAGATTGAGGACTTTGCAGGTCGTTTTGACCGGGAGTTTGCATTCACTATGTGTGAGTCCTCTAGTGCAGGATCACCTGCCATACAGGTTCAGTGGGAGCAGGCTTTTCCCTCGATTAGCGGAGCATCTACAGGTATCTGGTATGTAGACAGTGGGGCTTCACGTCATATGACAGGAGTCCGTGAGTACTTCTCGGAGCTTTCAGAGAGTGGCACTGATATTGAGGTAGTACTCGGTGATGACAGAGTTGTTAGAGCAGTCGGGGTGGGGACACTGACATTTCAGAGGGAGTCCAAACCTCCCTTGAAAGTGACAGAGGTTCTTTATGTGCCAGGGATGAGGAAGAACCTCATATCTGTCTCAGCTTTGGAGGACAGAGGATATGAGGTACTGTTCAGGGGAGGATAGGTGTTGATGTATCCGAGGGGCGCTCCGGCTGAGTCAGCTAGAGTGATAGGTGTACGCCATGCAAAGGTGTACAGGTTTGCATTCCAGCCCCTTTTGGCATTGAGTAGTAGTACCGACA
>APFE030189952.1:0-11112 GCA_000404065.3 Pinus taeda
CTGGATTGTGGCCACCGAATTACAACGGAACCCTTACCCTAATAGAACCGTTTGGACACTAACACATTGAGACAACGTTTGCAGTGAAGACAACGTTTGCAGTGGAGTATAGGATACCAAACACGTTTGCAGTGAAGACAACGTTTGCAGTGGAGTATAGGATACCAAACGTTTGCAGTGGAGACAATGTTTGTAGTGGAGTATAGGATACCAAACATTTGCAGTGGAGACAACGTTTTTAGTGGAGTATAGGAGAATATAAAACGTCTATGACACTTGGAAGAGCCATATTCCAAATGTTTGTGATACATATCATATGTTGGCTGCGTTTTAAAATTCTATACTTCGATACCCATATTTGGTCACAGATTCCAAACCACTAACGAGCATGCCAGCTATTAGGAGCAAAGATAAAATGCAGTCAGAAAATTATCTACAGCCCAGGGAGTGTAGAGGGCGCAAACAATGATTAAAAATACCATATGGTAGAGAGCCAAAGAGCGTAGAGAGCCCATAGAGAAAATATGGTAGAAAAACGGATACAAGGAGTTACAACTAATTTTAGGAATGCTAAAAATAGGGTTGGAGAAATCACAGAGGTTGCAGCTAGAATTTAACTGTGTAAATATTCATGAAATGCATAAGTGATGGCAGAAATGACCTGCACATAAAGGTCATAAAATAAATGACTCAAAGTAATTATGTAGGGTAGGAATACGCCTGCTCTGATACCGTGTCAAATACACATGGCCAAAACATAATCTGAAAGATGAAACATGATAATACATTTTTATTAACAAGTGATATACATTTATAGTATATGGTTTGCTGTTGGGTTCCACATCCCAAGGTCTCTTGGACTCCTTTTGTCTATTTGGCTTCCACACTAACCCATTGAGGATTAGGTATCCAACAAATTGAAAAGAAAAATATTATACATCATTCATTGCATATAGGGTTTTGTGAGTGAAATTGTAATTAGAAACAGTTGCATTAGGGGAATTTAATAACAATATTGTTTGTTGCATCTTGTATGTTGCATGTTCTTTGTTCTCTTGCCTCCCATATATAGATTTTCATTGAAAATAAAAGTTTAATTTTATCATGCTAGGTTGCATTTCATGATCTTTAAGTGAAATTCATGGTGAGTCTTGAAAACTAAAACTTAATTCAAGATAAACTTTAAAATTTATTGAATCAAGATAAAGAGAATTTGTGACATTAACACAAACATCTAGAGGTCTCGACTAGAGACATGTTCAGGCATTTATGAACATAAGAGCTATCATTTTTTCCTAGTGTTGTATTCCGAGAGCGATATACCATTCCACGTAAGTAAGTGTATCATACCATTCCTCACATACTTCCGGGTATATTGGATGACCCTCCATGCATGAAAAGTATATCGAAATGATCCTAATTGGATCCATGAAGATAATCAAGATGCCATGACTGTATTCATACTAGGATAGACTTCAAAGATTTATGATCACAGAGCGACCAGGAAAACCTCTAAACAGTGGTAGTTGGCAGCCAGCGAGGAATGACAAGGACCTCAGTCAAAGGGCGATGACTAAGGCCCATGGAGACCGTGTAGGAGGCGAAACTGGCACCTGGGAAGCCTAGATCAGGAAAAAGAGGTCATTTCTAATGTACAATTAGTGCTTAGCGCTAATCACACATCACTAGGAAAAACCCCTTAGGAAGGAAAGGCCCCGAGTGCTCGATTGCATGGAAGCCAGGGAAACCATGGGGAAAAGTGCTAAAGGCTAAAAGCGGGACCCGCGATCCAAAACCGACAGTATATCGGGGGCATCCTTGGGCAGTAAGTAGATTTGGTTGAAACCTAGCGATTCCATTCAGCGCCTGATGCGTGACAGACAGAGGAGAGAGAAAACTACCACTCATCGCACGCTAATGGTCGAGAAAGTCAATTGCACGAAATGAGCGAATGATGTCGAATCTAGGGGCTCCAGATCTAACAACTGAGAACGTACCCAATGAAGGAACTAGATTTGACTGGGGATTGAGCCACAATGTATAAGGATTTGAGGTCCGATTTGACCGCTGAGGTGGTGGATGAGTCATTTCCTGATGTAACCAAAGAACCAAACTGATGAGGAAGAGTTGGTGTAGTTCATAGGAGGATAAGTGGCCACTCTCTGCGAGCCATTGATGATGACACCGAGACAGGGAACTCCAAGCGAGCAACAACAGGAAATTTGATAGGGGTAGAAGAGTAAATGAGTAGTCATGAGAGTGACTGGCTTTAAAGCCATGAACAGAGAATAAAAGACACAGAGAGGAAACTAAGAGGAAGAACCAGAGAGAAGAAGATGAAGACAGAGAAAATAAGAGACAGTAGAGCAAAGAGCAGAAAGACAGAGGGTTGAGCTGACTTGAAGCATAAGTCAGCATTGAGCAATCCCTGAGAGGATCTGTCAAGGACTGAGCACCACATTAGGCTCCTTCCATTAAAGACTAGAGAGGTCAAGCGTTGGTAAGGCAAAGAGTCAATGCACTCTAGTGGCTTGGGGAATCTAAGAACCACCCTGCAAAGAAATTATGTTTCAGGAGACTCAGATTGAGCTCCTCATTGTAATTCTCTACTTTAAGACAAAATAAAAGAAGGCCACCATTTAAAGTTGGACCGGAGACGTAGCCTTGGAGGATAGGGTGAACTCCTTATTAATTGTTGTGTTCTTGTATTTGCTTACTATGTTTTTCTTGTTGTTTTCCATTTTCCAGTGTCTGTGTATTTTTCAATCTAATCGATCCGTTACCTAAAATAACATAGACACACACCAACACATGAATCTGTAATTCCTTCATTCAATAATTAATTAATTGAGGTAGGGTGATTTTCAAATCAAGTGGTATCATAGTTAAGGTTAGACAAGCTTGTGTTGGTTTAGTTGTTGAATGTTCACTAGATCAAAGCTCAAATTAGGAGAAGGACAATTGGTGAAACAAATCCTAAAATTGGGAGATTCTATCCTCAAAAGACAATGTCAGAGGAAGGTATAATGGGGACAAACCCTCAATTCATAGAAATTTTCCTAGCCATAAAGTCCATGGTAGAAGAAATTTATAGGGACTTTAGAAAACATAAGGATGAAGACTCATCAAGCTCTAAACAAGACAAAGAAGAAGATGAGTCTCACTTCCATGAACAATCGAAAGGAAAAGGGAAAGAGGAAAGCTTTCTCACACGTCCTAATAGCCTTGAACACAAAAAGGAAGCATCTTTGATCAAACTAGATGTTATATTTGATCTGCCTATATATGATGGAGACTTAAATGTAGAAAAGTTGGACAATTGGATTAGACAAATTGACGTCTATTCAAGAGTACAAAACATTGATTCAGATAAGAGAAATATTCAGCTGGCAAGCTTGCGCCTAGGAGGCACTACCTTGGTTTGGTGGGAAGGCAGAACCCAAGCTAACATGAAAAGACATGGTAAGACCATCTCTGTCTGGAGTGGACTTCTTTCTGCAATCAAAAAGTCGTTCTATCCATTGGCCTACATGCAACAAGCCATGATGAGTTGGCAAACTCCTCGGTAGTTGAAAGGGCAAAGTGTGAAAGGGTACACTCAAGAATTGAGAAAGAGAGCATTGATTCTAGGAATCTCATTAGACTCACCAGAAACTCTTTTGAAGTACATTGGTGGTCTACACAGCTACATGAGGCGTACCACCCTCATGTTTAATCCCACTAGTATAGATGAGGTATCTATACAAGCTACTCATCTAGAACCTAGAGGAAAGAATGGAAATCCAGAAGTTAGGGGACGATCCCAACCCACTGCAAGCAAGAGCAAGGAGAAAAGAAAGAAAAAGTGGAAAGTAAGGAAGGCTAACACTACAGAGAAGAGCAAAGCTTCATCCATTCATTGTAAAAAGGATGGGCATGATGATGAGCATTGTTGTATTCTGCATCTAGAGCTGAGACCTAAGAAGTTCGAGTGCAAGAAGAAGAAGATAGTTGCAACTCTTCAGAAATATTTGGGGTCAGACTCGGGAGATGAAACAACCATTGCAGCCACAAGCATAAAAGGTAAGAATTCTGAAGCATCTACTAGTAATTCTGCACAATCTATTATTGATGAAGAAAATGAGAGAAAAAGACATGACCTTTTCCATATTTGACTTATTTCCAAACATCAAGAGATTGATACTTTTTCTGATAGTGGCTCACAAGTAAATCTAATTTTTGAAGCAATTGTAAAGAAATTGGGATTAGCAACTACACCTCACAAGAAACCATACCCATTAGGATGGTTTAACGATAAAGCACAACTACAAGTCACTAGACAGTGCAAACTCAAGTTTTCTTTTGGGTCATCATTTGTAGATGAGGTTGAGTTAGACATAATTACTTTGGATATATGTGGAATTGTTTTAGGAAGTCCTTAATTGTATGAAAGAAAAGCTATTTTCTATAGAGCTGAGAACAAGTATCTACTTGTCAAAGATGGAATCAAATACTTTGTAAGAGCTCATAAGCTCAAGAATAATTATACTCTCATAAACTCAGCGCAGATGAGAAGAATGATAAATTCATGCAAAAAATTCTTACTGATGGTTGTAAAGAAAAAGAAACCTGATAAAGCCAATATATTTGAGGAATGTAATGTTAAACAACAAGCTTATATAGAAAAGGTTGTTTCAGAGTATGATATCTTGTTTCAAGAACCTAAAGGTTTGCCACCCAAAAAGGAAATAGTACATGATATTATTTTGCAGCAAGATGCTCCATTTCCTAACATTGGAATGTTCAAGTTGTCTGCTTTAGATAATGCTGAAATCAAGAAGTAGGTGCAGGAGTTTCTCGAGAAGGGGTTCATCAGGCCTAGCACATCACCATGTGGGTCTACCAATCATTTTGGTGAGAAATAAAGATGGCTCATGGAGAATGTGCATTGACTACCGAGCACTGAATAAGATAATAATAAAAAATCATTATCCCCTTCCTCGGATAGATGATATTTTAGATCAATTGAAAGAAGCTGTTTATTTCACCAAGCTAGACTTGCATAGTGGATACCATCAGGTTAGGGTTGCAAAACAAGATGCATGGAAGACTACTTTCAAAACAAAGCAGGGATTGTATGAGTGGCTGGTTATGCCTTTTGGCGTAATTAATACTCCTGCTACTTTCATGAGATTAATGAATGATGTCATCAGACCTTTTCTTGATGATTTTGTTATTGTGTATCTAGATGACATCCTAATTTTTAGTAAAATGTGGGAAGAACACTTAAAGCCTAAACCCAAGTCTGCTACAGAAGTGAGAAGCTTCTTAGGGGCAGCACAATATTGGAGGAAGTTCATTTCTAACTTTTCCTCAATTGTAGCTCCCTTACATCAGTTGGGAGGAAAACATTAGAAAGCCTTCGACACCTTGAAAGAAAAGATTAGTACAACACCTATACTAGCACTGCCTGATCTGCAAAGACCATTTGAGATCCAAACATATGCCAATGACTATGCCATGGGAGTAGTGTTGACACAGCATGGTAAACCCATATGTTATCATTCTACGACTTTTAATCCTGTAGTAGTTAACTATCCTACATATGATAAAGAATTGTATACATTAGTTCAGAGTGTGAAAAAGTGGAAAGATTACTTAATGGACAAAGAGACAGTAATACATACTGATCATCAACCACTTCAATATCTACACTCCCAAACTAAGTTGAAGCAATCAAGACACTATAGATGGATGGGTTTTCTACAACAGTTTCATTTAGTCATCAGATACAAAAAGGGCATACATAATAAAGTTGCAGACATGTTATCTAGAGCCATTATAAATGCATCTACTATACTTAAGCATAATTCGGTGCTCTACATTGAACAATATGCTCAAGATATAGAGTTTAAAGATGTATATGCAAATTTAAGTTAAGGCAAAAGAGTAGAGGAATTGGATTATCAGGTAAAGGACCAACTCTTATACCATTCTGGGAAACTCTGCATTCCACAAAGTAAGAGAGTAAAGATAATTAGAGAAGCATAGACTTCTCTGATATCAGGGCACTTTGGGGTAAGTAAAACAGTTGCATAGCTGCAAAGATTTTGTTATTGGCCAAAAATTAATGAGACATTTTCTAGATATGTAATAGGGTGTACTATGTGTGCAAAAAGTAATCCCAGCAACAGAAAACTATGCTTTTACACTCCATTACCAGTTCCTTCTCACCTTTGGTAAAGTATTTCCATGGATTTTGTTGGAGGACTGCCTAAATCTAGGAAAGGTCATGATTATCTATATGTTGTTGTTGATAGGTTCATCAAAATGTGTATTTTGATACCTTGTAATAAACGGATTACTGCTCTACAAACTACAAAACTATTTTTTGAACATGTATGGGTTCATTTTGGATTACCCACTTCCATTGTCTCTGATCGAGACACCTGATTTGTGGGAAATTTTTGGTCAAGTCTGTGGGAACTGATGGACACCAAACTGAAGAAAAACACAACTTTTCATCCACAAACTGATGGTGAGACTAAAGAAGTTAATAGGACAGTGATCCAGTTACTCAGAGGATATTGCAACAAACATCCTAAGATTTGGGATGAAAATTTGTGTTATGTGCAGCATGCTTATAATAGAGAAAAACATTCTTCTACATAGAGATCTCCTTTTGAGACCTGTTTTAGTTTCACATCAAGGTCTCCTTTAGATTTTGTCTTTGGTAAAGATACCATAGTTGTTGGACACAGTGACGTGGACAAGGCAACTAGGTACATTGAACAAATCTAGGAGATCCACCAAGCAGTACAGGGATAGCTGGAAATGAGCCAAGCCAAATACAAGGCAAGGCATGACAAGCATCGGAAGGATCATAGTTTCCAAGTTGGTGACCAAGTCTAGTTGTATATCAGCAAGGACATGATGTAAGGTGAAGGCAAAAAGCCAAAGCCTATCAGGTATGGACCCTTCAAGATACTTGAGAAGATTGGTGAGAATGCTTTTCACCTTGATCTACTAGCTTACATGCACATCTACTAAGTCATAAATGCAGTTTGCTTGAGATTGTTTGAACCCTCACTGATTGAGGATCCAAAAGAGAAGAGTCAATTGCCTTCTATTGATGACCTGCTACTAGAATATCTTAATGAATTGCAAGAAGACATAGTTCTAGATAGGAAGGTGAGGACGACGCATATAAGAGATGTTGAGTACCTCAGAATTGGGCTTAAGGGTTCAAAGCCGAGCAATGCAAAGTGGATAGAGATTGGACAAGTGCAACAATTGTACCCTCACTTAGTCAATGCTTGAAAACCAAATTTTTGTGGTCCAAATGCTTTTTCAGTGGGAAGGCTGTGATCCGAATTGGATCCATGAAGATAATCAAGATGTCATGACTGTATTCAGACCGGGAAAAACTTCAAAGGTTTATGAGCACGGAGAGATCAAGAAGACCTCTAAACAATGGCAGTTGGTAGCCAGCGATTAATGACGAGGACCTCGGTCAAAGTGTCGGAAATAATACTCATAGGGGGGGTGAATCAATATTATCAAGTCAATTATTTCCTTTTTCAAACCCAGATAATATACGTTACTTCAGTTAGTGAAAATCACGTATATACGCAACTACAGATAAGGAAACCCACGTATACCATGCAGAATTATAATTTAATTTATCTTACAGATGTTGATCATTAATATATGTATCAGAATCAAATAAACAATAACCAGAAACAATGAAACAGAGTAGAAGACAATCGCACACAAGAACACAAGATATAAGGTGGAAACCCAATGTGGGTGAAAACCACCTGCTGCAATTCATCTCTATCTTCCTTTATTTAGAAACTTCTGTTTACAATGTTTCTGTATTGGTGCCATCCTTTACCAGTACACAGGCTGCTACCTGTAGAGAGCTACAACCCTCTCTCGTTCTCCAGCTTTTCTTGGAAGGGAGCTACAACCCCCTTAGCTCTTGAACTAGCTGGGATACTAGTACACAAGCTACTACCTACAAAAGGCTACAACCTTCTCTTTGCTTCCATGGACCACATTTCAAAAATTTGCAGACTAGATCCATGAACATCAATCAAACATCAAGAATTTTTGCATCAACCAATCACCTTTTCACTAATCAAAACTAAATCAAAATAAACACTTCTCTAAAAACTATACCCAGATCACAGTAACAGTAATCACACACCACTTCTGAACCTAGAACACTGTAGCAATAAATAGAAGCAGCTAGAACATAAATCAAGAGATGTACGCTACTTCACTATTCAGAAAAGTGTGTGCATATGCTTCTGTGTCAAGACCGACCCGCGCATACGCTACTTTCACTTACAAAAACAACGTGTATACATGCCTTCGCCTCACTGAGCCTATGTACAGATCTATAAAGGATAATTCATTCTTTCAAACATTCAAACATTAGTTAACCCAGATTATCAGATTTATAGATCAAGTGTGCACCACATATCACAGATCAAAATCATATACAGATACCACTATTTAAGATTTTGACCCATCAAGAGAACTTATCCTTTTTCTTGTGCTCAGGTTCCTCCTTCATTCAAATCCAGATCTGCACCATAACCAAATCACCAGTATTCCAGATCTAGCATGATATCAGATATTCAATAATTCATATTCACTTTGCCCAATGATCTTCTTCCTCTTTTATAGTCTTGCCTTTCACAATACCATGGCCCAAAACCATAACAAATCAATACCAAGGACCCAATACTTGGGATCAACACATTAAACGAGATACCAAGGTCCAAAACCATAGGTTCAAATACTAATGACAAAATACCATTGACCAAAAATAAGTTTTCCCACATGTACATGCTTTCCCTTGCATGAGAGTGTGTGTATACGCATACGCGACTTTATAAAGTATAACCCGCGTGTATACGCAGCTTCGTTAAGGTGAACCTGTGTATATATGATTTCCTTCATTCTGAGAGCTTGAAATGTGATATGTCATCAGAGTGAGTTTCCATCAAGGACAACACCTATGCCATGCTGCTAAACCTGTGCAATAATGCCAACAATCTCCCCCTTTGGACTTGATGGAAACCCCAATATCCTCAAAGTCATTCTCCCCCTTTGTCATCAAGGAAAAAGGCTTGTGCTCCCCCTGATTACACGCTGAAATCTCTGCTCTGCTATGCTGAACATGCCCCCCCTGACTTTATACAAGATCTACAGAAAGATGTTCTTTAAAAACAACATGACTTACACATCATAAATGACCTTCCTATCACCGAAAGACTCTATACATACATCCATCACCCAACCAAGTGGGGATCATCCATCCAATCAAGTAGGGATACATCAAAAATTTACATATGACAACCAATTACATTACATCATTCATCCCAGGCATAGTGGGGAAACCAAAATAGGCCGTTACATGACCTTGATAAAAAGAAGATACATGACTTAGAGATGAAATATCTAGGGCAAGACTATGAAATTCATCAATAACTACTATCATCAGCATCTGTCAATCATTATTCAGATCATCAACCATGTTCTCTTTCTGTTCTTCCTCTGCATGTGTTCCACCTGAAACCAACACCAGTTGTGTACTTGAACCAAAATCTTCTAAGGTAAAGCCAACAATGCATCATTAGAAGATTATCTGCTCCCCCTGAACCTGTGCCAGATGGTCTATGTCAGACCCATATCAGACTATCTTCAACCAAAGTCTATCTCTACTGATATCCTTCAATCCTCCATATATGTGACTGTCTCTGCATAAACTGGTGTATGTACTCAGATCCTCCTCATCCAACTCGCGTACAACAACTTTTCTCTTAAACAGACAAGTTTCAACAGCAGGATGAAGCATCAACTACTCCCAGCTTTTGTTTAAGGTATTCAAATGTTTCCCTGGGCAGTGGTTTGGTGAGTATATCAAAAACTTGTTCCTTAGAGGGAACATACTCCAACTTGACTTTTTGTTCCAGCACTTGTTCCTGAAGAAATGATATTTGATAGGTATGTGCTTGGTCTTTGAATGCATGACTGGATTCTTTGAAATGTTGATTGCACTTGTATTATCACATAAGATGGAGATAGGTGGAGTACAAGTGATTTGATAATCCTACAAGGTTTGCATCATCCAAAGAATTTGGGTGCAACAAGATGTAGCAGCCACATATTCTGCTTCAGCTATAGATAATCAAATAGAACTCTGTTTCTTGCTCAACCAAGATACTAATCTGGAACCCATAAAGAATGCACCGCCACTAGTGCTTTTTCTGTCATCCACGCTTCCAGCCTAATCTGCATATGTATAAGCATGAAGAGTGAGATCCGCATCTCTAGGATACCATAGGCCATAGTTTTTAGTTCCTTGAAGATACTTGAAAATTCTCTTTACTGGCAGAAGATGAGTTTCCTTAGGATTTGCCTTAAATCTTCCAACCATTCCTACTACATGCATGATGTCTGGTTGGGTACCTGTTAAATAGAGCAGACTTCCAATCATGGATCTATAGGTTGGTTGATGCATTGCTGCCGATTCATCATTTGCACTAAGGCTACATCCTGTGACCATAGGAGTACATCACCAAGGCAAAGTTTTGACTCATAGCTTCTTCATTGCTGCCAAATATGATATCATCTACATACACAACAAGTATTAGCAATTTTCTATTTTCAATTTTTATATAAATATTGCTATCGGTTGATCCTTTTGAAAAACCTTGTTGATGAAGGTATTTTTCCAGATGATAGTACCAAGCCCTTAGAGCCTGTTTGAGACCATAGAGAGCCTTCTTTATTCTGCATACAAGATTTGGATCATTACCAAGGATGAATCCATCTGGCTGCTCAATTACACTTCTTCTTCTAAGTCTCCATTTAGAAAGGCTGATTTCATGTCCATGTTGGGTTTTGTTATATTCTTTCCACATAGTTAACAGGGGGTTTGAGGGGTACCCGTAACCCCACATTATGGGGTCCCGGGCAGCGCCCCGAAAAATTTTGGTTTTGGACCCTATGTTAGGTTGGGCAGACCCACCTACGGTTTTGTGCATGATTTTCGCACATGTTTTTTGGACGCGATGGTTTTCAGTCCATGGTATTGGATCGATGGTTTTTTGGTCC
>APFE030189958.1:3529-18287 GCA_000404065.3 Pinus taeda
AATGCAAAACTTGTACAACTACCAGAGGAATGTGGAAAACAACCAATAAACCGACTGGATCATCAAACCATAAATCCGACAGAAGGCTCGACATGCAAAAGCCACGAAGGCTAAGATATAAAATCGATAGAAAAAGGCGAACAACTGAAGGATGAAAAGAACAACCAGTCAGATAACAGTCCAACAAACTTCCAGGAGGTGTAAAAGAAGCAAAAAGACACAGATCCAAGCTCAGAAGGCTGACAAACAAGGTAATTGAGAAAATTAACAAGTCTGGCGCGACTGTCAGACTGCAACTCGCGATATAAAGAGATTGGCGCGGGTTGTCTGATAGCAACATGCGCCAACCAGCGCGACTGTCAGAAGAAAAACCACGCTAATCAAGTTTGCCAGGCAAAAAAACAAAACAGGTAGTCCCAGGCTTGGTTTACAGTATCTCGAAAAGCCAGCAAGCAAGAAGCAGCAAGAACTTCAACCCAGAAAGCTATTCAAGCCAGTAAACAAGAGAAAAATTGACATGCAAGGCAAGGTTGAAATTGTTCAGTTTGTAAACTAAACCGGATATTGACTGAAGTGGCGTTGATCTACTTTACTACTGCATAGCAATAGTGTTTCGAAGGCTATCTAGCTGTGCTTCAGGCTCCGTCTACAGTTTACAAATCAAACAACACAAAAACAAACAACAAGCTTCTCCCCAGTGGAGTCGCCAAATTGTTGAACTGGTAAATCCCCTCTGCGGACAGAGGCGATCCCACTAGCCCAACACGGGTCTAGCAAAAATCACACAACGCTAACACGCAAGTTCCTAATTACATAAATCAGAGATCGATCATGATGGTCTACCTGGATTCCAACGCTAGTAGGTGTAGAAGAATCGCTGCTCCTGTTCCTTTGCTCCGGCTGGTCACAATCCTCACGGTCCTCGTGAATGGACACCTGCACATGCAAAGAACGATACAAGCAAAAGCATAAAATCCAGTATATGTAATTATATATCGGTCAGAAAAGACATAACTCAAATACCATTAAAATACACATGAGTGGAACCATAATGATAGTCGTCTATTAATGAGTAAAAACAGAGAAAGATTACAACCAAAGGTTCTGACGTTGAACCTCCTCTGACTGGGCAAGTAGCTAAATACGCCTTGCAAAGTGACCTCTTCTCCCTCAATATTTTGGCAGCATAACCCCTCTATACTTCTCAATTCTCACTATCACTCTAGCATTATTTCAGTACTCACAATAGCTCTAGCAAAAACTAGTTGGTTTAATGCAGGGGGACAGTCATTTATAGATGGAGGAGGAAGGAGTATGCATTGTATCAAGATGCCTACTGAAGATTAGTATTATCCCTGAATAGCCACTGAACTTAGTTGTCATGGATAAAAAGATGACACTTGACCACTTCCATGAGGATTTTTCCCTCAGAGAACTCCATGAACAAAGAGGAAAAAACATATGAGTGCACGCTGGCTAAAAATCATAACCAAATTTAGGTGGCGCGGGCTTTGCTCTATGACAGAGCATTAATAGGCGCACCTCCTTTTAAGGAACTGAGTCATTGGCGCGGGCAAGACACTGTGAACCCGCGCTAATGGAGAAAGGGTACTTTTTAGGGATAATCTGCAAAAGGTGTCTTCAGGGAATATGAAGTTCATACTCAGGGGAATACCATGCAAGTGTTTTTAAGTTTTGTCACTGGTCACAGGTCCATAAATGTGTCCTCCAACGTACGAAAACAAGGGTAACAGGGACGATGACCAACGGTGACAAATTACTGTGTAACAGACCCCAAGAAGGTACATGAGCGGATTGGTTGGGGCTATAATAAGCTTGGGATGTCCCTTGCATCCCCTGCTGGTAAGGTTTGGGCCCATGCAACCTCCTTTGGTTGAGGAAGTAGAGAGGTTCAGTGGTTGCCTCAGTCCCCTGGTACATGGCTTTAAATCCAGGCAAGGTTGGGCATTGGTTTGTGGGGTGGTCTTCCTCACAAATGAAACATACCTCTACCGAGTGCAATGGACATTCATTATTAGGGTGCTTTCTCGTACATTTGGGACAGAAAATAGCCAAATCCCTCTCGGCTTCCTCTTTCTTTTTTTGGATTCGGAAAGTATCAAGTTGTATGGCAATGGTCTGTCTCATCTCACTTTTGAGGTCTTCCATCTGATTAGCAAACTCATGATTGGAGAAGGTGGTACTAGCTAAAAGTGGATTCCCCCTACCTCTTTTCCAGGATGCCCTAGAATGGTTTCTAAACACAGTCTTTATGTCCTCATAAGGTAGTTGGTAGATGTCTCCTCCAGCTAGCAAATGAAGGGTATCTAGCAGGTCTTCAGGGACTCCTCAGAGCAGAACCGGCTTCAAAGATTCGGGGTCAAGTGTGCACCTGGCCCGTTTATAACTAAGTTGGAACCTTTCCTCGTAGTCTTCTAAAGACTCATCATTTCCCATGGTCATCCGAAAGATCTCTCCCTTTGTTTCTTTTGACCTACAGTAGTCCCGGTATTTGTTGTTAAAGGCTTGATGCATCTGAGCCCAAGTGGTGATACTGTTTCCAAGGAACCCCATGAACCAGCGTAGTGTTGCATCCTTGAGAGTAGAAGGAAAGAGTTTCAACTTTTGCTCGTCCTCGGCATAGTCATAAGTTCGACAAAGGACAAAAAACTCAAACAGGAAGGTATCAGGGTCTTCAGTGTTCAACCCATGGAAGTGAGGTAAGGCTGAGGGACTTATGTTCTTCATTTTCATGTCCCCATTGGTCTCTTGAATGGGAGAGGCACCTTATATTCTCTCGTTATCTCCTATACCATTTATGTGTTCAGCCATGGTCTCAAGAGGGATGTTCTCTTGCTCTTCTTCTGCTATAGGATCTTCGTATATCTTTGGAGGTTCACCTATAGGTTCTTCTGGATCACGACCACCAAAGAGGAGAGAAGGGTGACTCAATGATGTGGTGGGGGTGTTGGGTAAGAATTTTCCGGTATTGTCTCTGTTCCTACGAGGCATGAAATGAAATATTTTTGGCTACTTTTTTCTTTCTGCTTGTACCTGCAAAACTGAAAGAGATTGAATTGCAACTAACTAAAATCTATCTTGCTGAAATGAAAATGCGGAATTGAAATGAAAGAAGAAAATGACTAATCTATTTTGCTGAAATGAAATTGCAGGAATGAAATGCTAGGCTACACTTGCAAAATTGAAATTGCGGAATTGGAATGCTAATCTATGCTTGCAGAATTGAAATGCTAATCTAGCTTGTAGAATTGAAATTGCGGAATTGAAATGCTAATCTATGAAAGCTAAGAAATGTATAATCTACTTTTGCGGAAATGAAATTGCAGAATGGAAATGAAATAAACTACTTAGCAGAAGGTTGTAGTAGAAAATAGAAGAAAAACAACAATCATGAATACTCTGACGCTTCCCCGACAACGGCGCCAAAAAGGATGGTGGGCCCCAGTATTGCAGCAATAATGCTGCAACTCCTGGGACTCCCTTCTTTACTTTTATCAACCCGGTAGTTTGTAACAAACTTGGAAGTGACGGTGCTGTATGCACAAGTACTAGCTCTTGCCACAACTGTCACTTGGTTAGCTGGCACAAGTTCGCTAGGAGCTTAAGCCAACTTCTATGAGCTCGAAGAAGAAGATTTTTAACTGATGGATGGAAGCTAACTCAAAGGAAGCTAATCTACTTGCAGAAAGAAACTGAAAAGCTGAAAGGAAACACAAACCCTAGCAAACCCTAATTCTACCAGCTAGCGCTACTGATGCAAGAAAGAGGATGCAAGCTAATGGAAGAGATGCCATTGACTTCTAATAAGGTAAAATGCATGTGTCTAAGCTACTTCTATAGTAAAATCTGAAGAAAACATCTTTTTGTATTTTTGAATAAGTTGTCAGAATTATCATGCATGTGATTTAACTGTTTTTTCCTGTGTAGAGGTGTATTGGTGAGAGGAAATGCTTGTAGGAGGTCAGGAAGGTTTAGAGAGGGCATAAGGGGTCCCTAGCACCTTTCCAGAGAGTTTCACAGAGTTTGGCTATCAAGAAACCGCTTTCGTGAGCTTCTACAGGAAGTCTGTAGGGGTTCTACAAGATGTTCTGGAATTTCTACATGATGTTCTGTAATTTTCTACAGGATGTTCAGAAAGGGGATTTTGGAGGATGGATGGAGGAAGAAAGGTGAAGGAGTGGGTCTGGAGGTGAGATAAGGGTGTGTGGAGGTCCAGGACTTGGTGAATGGAGTTGAGGAGTGGCGAGGATGGTTGGATTTATTCAAGGAGGAGTGGAGCAATGTTGCACAAAAATATGGGAATTAGGGCAAAGCAAGCAAATGTGACAAACGTGAGGCAAGAATCTAGGTTGGAGGATGGAGCAGGTGGGATTGATGGAGTACAGACAAATAAAGAAGTACTACAGGTGCTCTGCAATTTATTTTTCAAACTAAACCAACGAAGACTTGGAAAATCAAGGACCTAATTACTTTGACCTAATTTGACCTAGATAACAGCAACGAAAATGAACAGAAGTCTATTTGCAACAAAATCATGTGAAGTAAATATTCAACTAAGCAATCACAAACCTAAGCATGCAACCACAACTGATATCAACTTCGGGAAATGAAAATCTAACACTAATAATTGCATGGTGAAGCAAAGATAGTGTTTTTGATAGTGTTTTTGGTGGCAGCAAGGACACCTTGGTCCTAGCTCATGGTCCCACTGAGGGAGAGGTGAGATTCGAGGTGCTTGATAGCCTTTTTCTGAATATCTTCCTTGTTATTAACCTATCAAATCAATATGAACATGAAAATCCTTCTTAATCATCAACCATGAGCTATGTAACTAAGCAAGATTCTAATCTACTTAACATAAATTATTTTTCAAAGACATAAAAAGAAAATAACAATACACAAAGGAAGCCTTGGCACTTGGTTTGGGCCCAACCCCAAGAGCTAAAGGCTCCTAAGAAAACTCATAACTGATGCCAAATAAAGCTGCTTCCCTTTACTAAAAAATAACCATGTTCACAAGAAAGTTATACAACAACAACTACAAAATGAGCTGAGAAAATAACAGCACTCTGGTGCAAAATACAACAGTCCAAAAAGTAACCTACGAAGGCTGGAAGCCTTCCTATTTATGCACTACGAGGGTCTCCAACAGCCCTCCTTAATTCAAGGGGCTTGGCTGCTCCAACTGCCAGTGATCAACCACTTTACTCAAGACTACTCAGCTGCCCTTGGGAATCCCTTTCGGTGGCCTGCTAAACTCTGATCTGAGGGTGGAGATTTCAAGGAAGGGGCCATTTAATGTAGGGGACACCCTTCCTACGAATCCTCACCCTTGTTCCTTCATGCTTGGCTGTCATCTGGCTCATAATTGCTTGGCCTTGGTCCAAAATTCGTCCAAAAATCTGCATTAACAACGTGTTAGCCTCATTGGTCAAGTGACTATCCTTATTCATTCAACTAACATAAATATACTCAAAAAACATGCATAAGCTATGAAAAATGGTGGATTGACGAAGAACAACTAGGCAAAATGAGCCCAATAAGTTATCCAATTCCAGGGCTCATCAATAACAGGAAAGAGTAGAGCTGGATGAGCATGCATTTTCTGAGTATAAACCTGACAAGGATGGCATTTTTTGACCACTTCAACCCAATTTTTGAAAATTGAAGGCCAAAAATACCCTGCACAAAAGATTTTTTGGGCTGTAGCAAGCCTGGATAGATGACCACCACAAGCTCCACTGTGGAAATCATTCAGCAACGACTCAACTTCTTCTAAGGTTAAGTAATGTCTAAGGATTGAATCAACCCCATGATGATATAAAGTGTCAACGATAATAACACAACTTTCTGCTAAGTGACACAATTTTCTTCACTCATCATTTGAAAAAGAGAGAGGAAAATTCGAAGTATGAAGATATATTATAATATCTCCATACCAAGGATCTTGTGAAGAAATAAGGAAAAGATGTTCATCAGGGAATGATTCCTCATAAACTATTTCTTCTTGACAAGGAAAATCTGAAATTAATTCCACAAATACTAATGATTTCTTAGATTTGGCTGACAAGAACTCAAGATTGAATTATTGTAAAATAGCAATCCATTTATTATATTTTCCCCCAATCACTGGCCTACTGAGAACAAATTGAAATGGGTTGAAAACCACTAATACAAAAGCTTTTCTAAGCAGAATATAGTGTCTAAGTTGTTGGACAACATGAACAACTAGCTACCAAAGCTATTTTTTCTACAGGAGAATATTGTAATTTAGGACCTACCAAGCCTCGGCTTAGCTAATAAATCACGTGCTCATGGAGAACATCATCCTCCTAGACCACAACCATACTGATGGTTGATTCTGTCACAATGAGATATAAGAGGAAATCCCTGCTATAATCAGGTGGACTCAGTAAAGGAGCAAAGGCCAATTCATTTTTCAAAGCATCGAATGAGTGCTAAGTGAAATCACACATAAATCCCTTTGTAATCTCAACGTAATTGATGACAAATATCCTCAAGAAATTAGCTTTTCCTTGGAGACTTTGAAGTTGACGGATGGTAGACAGTGGAAGCAACTGAAGTATTGCCTCAACCTTGAAGGGATCTACATGAATCGCTTCAGTAGATACCATTAATCCCAATAATCTACCAGGTGTGATAGAAAAAACACATTTATTCGGATTCAACTAGATTTTATAAAAGTCACATTGCTCAAAAACTAATCAAAGATGATGAGGATGATTAATTCTCTTTCAAGAAAGAGCATCTAGGTCATCCAAATAAGCCTTGATGATATGTTTGATATCATGGAAAGTGTAGGACATGGCCCGCTAAAAAGAAGCTCCAACATTTTTAAGGCAAAAAGGTATCTTTTTGTGTGCAAAAGTACCCTAGGGGAAAACAAAAGTTGTCTTACGCTGATCTCCAGGATGGAGAGTAATTTGATTATAACCCGAGAATCCGTCCATGAGGGAGAAAATATCATTTCCTACACATTCATCGATAATCTAATCAATAAATGGTGTGGGGAAATTATCTTTAGAACAAACCTTATTTAAATCCCTAAAGTCTATGCATACACGGATCGTTCCTTGTTTTTTATCAACTAGGACTAGATTTGAGACCCACTCAGTCAATGGAATAAGGTATATGAAACCCGCCTTAAGCAGCTTCTTAACCTTAGCTTTGATAGGTGCTGCTTTCCTAGGGTTTGTTGGTCAAAGATTTTGCCGTATAGGCTTCACATTCGCATAATTCTTGATCTCATACTGAACTATTGAGGGATCAATTCCAAGCATTTCCTCATAAGACCAAGAAAACACATCACATGATTCTTTAAAAAGATCGATATAGATTTGAATTTCTTCAGGGGAGCATTCAGCTCCGATGAAGACATTCTCGATTATATTGGGATTCTTGGAGATGCTCACCGGAATAGTTTCTGAAATGAAAGACATGTTACCTTTGGTAAAAATCTATGCTGGAGCCAAAGGGTTTAAAAGTGTGTGAACATCACCAGCCAAGGAAGGACTAGACACTACTTCATAAAATTTTTGGAGAAAATATGACCGATGATGTAACTCATCCCATAATCTGTTTATACCCATCATTGCTTCCAGGATTTCTTCCTCAAATGGTAAAACAATATCAAGGAAGTCCATAGAAGAACTAGAGTCAAGAGTCCAACCCGGAGCCACATCTCCATCCAAATCCTCTGGTGAAAGAGGATAGGATCGAAATCTGTAGTGTTAACTATAAATTGATAAGAAATTTCAGCTGCAGACATAGGATGTGTCATTCCACCCACTTTCCCTACTTCTAATGTGGTGGTAGAAGAGGTTAAGGGCCAAGGATCTGAAAAATAATGAGTTCTGAAGAACTCTCTTCGAGAAGGGGCCTTGCACGATGAAATGGAATTTATTCGAGCAATAGGAGAAGTAATATAAAAGGTACCCATCAATGAGGAATACATTCTAACTCCTAAATTCTCAACAGGTTGCTTGGGATTATTCACAAAGGGAACAAAGGAATCAGAGGATGCATTGGATTCTTTCAGAGAATACTCCATCTGATCAACAATAACAATTTTCCCTTCACCGGGAAAGCATAGGATGCGAAATAATGATGATATAATGGAATCCATTTCATAAATCCAATTTCATCCCAATAGAAGGTTATAATCCAAATTTTCATCAACTATTTCCACCTCGATATTGACCACCTTTCCCCCAACATAGATGGGAAAGGCTAGAATAATTCCATGCAGCCTATGCAAATGACCATCAAATGTAGTCAATACAATAGGTGAAGGAATAGCTTGAGGAGATCTGATAGCTTTCCAACATGCAATAGATATGACACGTGGAATCTCCCTCATCAACTACAGTTCTAAGATATTTATCTTTCAATATGTAGATTTAATTTGGAAATCCATGTGATGAGGTAATCTATTCTTAATATTTGACATGTCAAATGTAACAATAAGAGATTTTTTTGGATCTATGGCCTCGATTGCAATGAGAAGCACACTCCTTTATGATGGACATGACTGTAGTACCTCTAACATAGACATCACACAAAGGCTTTGAGCTAGATCTTCAACAATGGAGTAGTTCTGGGCAGCTTTGGCATTAGGTTTAATCATCGAATGTTTTGTAGAGCCTTTCGACATCCGAGGTATAAAATAAACTGTGGGCCTCTTAATATGGAGTGGACCTGGAACATTGGGAGTGACCTTAGCCTTAGAGGATTCCGGTTCACCATAATCATGTGATCTTATAGCAACGTCAACATGAGAACTCGTCATATATACATTTGATGGATTTTCCCCTTCCTGCTTTTCCCCTGTGGGGTTTCTAGTATTAGCATTCTTGCCAATAAACATTTACTACCCTTAGAACAAAGGGTTAGTTAGAACGACTTGGGAGCTCGAAGAACCCTATTGTACTAACAAGCACTGAGTGTCCTGAATCTTAGGGTAAAGATGAGTTAAATGGTCTCCATTGCACAATTTTCAAGGAAACTTAACTTTCTTTTTGGACTCCTTTTTACCCTCCCTAGTATTATTGCTGGGTTTGTTCACATTACCCTTCCCATCCTTATATTTCCTCTTACCTCATCCCTTTTTCTTCCCATTAGATTGTTGATTTCCTTTGGGGTTAGAAGATTGGACAACGTTAATAGTTGAAGGCTGAGAAGGCATAGGAACTAATGATGATGTGTGAATTGAAGAAGCAATTTGTAAAGACAACTTCTACAATTGACTTAGAAGGTTAGCCATGCTATTATTGATTGATCTGAGAATCCTGTTTGCATGGGGACCTGGATTCAGTTTGGCTAAATAGATATTGGATAGAGGAGCATCATGCAAAATCTTCTCAAGAATCCCAAACTGAGAATATATAAGTTCTAATTGTTGGGCTCTAAAGATAGCATGTTCTTTGGTGAATACTCCAGATAGCGATACATCTTTAGAAAGTTTTGGCTGTAAATATTTTAAAAACCATTCGAGAAGGAATTCATTAGGAATATAGGCTTTGATGAGCCTCTTCCTTCTCCATCATTCTTGAATATGGTCAGAAATGTGAGTTGCCTTATCTTGTTAGAAACTAGCCAATAGCTTAGTTCCAACATCATATCGAACGAGCAAGTGAAAATTGTTCAAAAACATAGTAGCCAACTCACCAAATGAAGCAAATGTACCCCCATTAAGATCTATATACCGTTTAGCAGCATTTCTAGTTAAGGTGCACTAAAACAATATCAACCTGATTGAATCGTCAATTAGGGAGTTAGATGAACACCATAAATGGAATGTTGTTATATGGTTAGCCGGATCCTCCCCAGACTTTCCTTTGAATTTTTTAATATCCGACGGAAGTTTGGTAGGAACCAGAGGCCAAGCCAAATTATATTAGATTGGACTATTCATCAATTTCGAGAGATATAGAAAATTTAGGGTTGCCAGGAATGGTAAGCACAGAGGAGCTTGATAATTCCATCCACTATGGGATGGATTCCCAACATTTTGAAAAGAATATCTTGGATTTGTAGAGGCACTAGGTTGCCAGGGATTTCTTGTAGAAGAAATTGAACCATAAGGAAAACCTTGTGGTCCAGAAAAATTTGGAGTTGGACCAACTCTTGCTGAAAGGTTACCATAACCAATAATATTTCCCCCAAGCGAAGTATTAAAAGGAGAGGAGATTCCTTGGCAACGGTTCCATGCATTAGTGAAGGGAGAAAAAGCATGAAAGGAACTTATGGAGTAAGTCATATTCCCTTATTAACCAAAAGAAATTTGATTCTCGATTCCTAAACCATGAAAAGCAGGGTTAGTCCATCCTTGAAAAGGATTATAACTTTGACCTTGAGTGGAAAAAGGAAGAGATCCTAAAGAAGGATTAGAATTAGGTATATGACCACTTCCAAAAGGAAAACCTTGAGAGAGGTCAAACTGCTAACCATAGAAGTCATAGTTGTGGAAACAACAAATGGGATGGATAGAGGAACCGAGGGAATTGCACTAGAAGGCATCCCAAAGGGGAAGGAACCAATGTGGGAAGAAAAATGTTGGGTGCCCCCAGTCGAGGATGGAATGGAGGTAAAGCCAAATATTGCAGTACTATGAGTGATAATAGATATAGCAATAATACCTCCTCCTTGAACTGAAAGAGGAGTATGCTCACTAGCAGCACTCATAACCAGATTCGTGCTCCCAATAGTGGCCACTGAAGGAAAAGGATGATAAAGACCAGGGTTTGCCATCCTGTGATGCGGATTCCTAACGTATAAAAAAGGGTCTAGATAATTAGGAGTAAGAGGTGAAGAAGGAGTCATAGGGGACTCATGAATCTCTTCAACCTTAGATTCGTCTTCCAATTGGAAGAGGACCCTAGAAAGGACATGAATATCCCTATCCAAATCATGAATTACACTAGATCTACCATATGAAGCTATAACCTAACTTATAGGATAAATCTCTAATGTGTTCGTTGCTACTAATTGAAAATCACCAGCAGAATTTCTCCTACACCTTCTAGAAGAAGGCTTGGCACTCGTAGGTGAGAGCCCATGAAGCCTCTTGGACCGATGAACTGGTCGAACAACAAATTTTATTTATTATGAGAAATTGTAAAGACTCAAAAAATTATAAAGCTATGGAAATCTAGGAGCAAAGAGAACTCACTAAAATGTCCCTAAAGATACAATCAATCAAGCTACGTTTAGGTATTTCCGCTCCGGGTAATTAGGACCAGGCACCAAAATACAAGAAAGCAAAATAAAGGACCTTTCAAAGATAGTTTGGGATAATTATAGGCAAAGCCTACCAGCGAAGGTAACATAAATAGTTATGCTGACCTCCAATCAAAACCCTTTGCCGGTGCAAGTACCCGAGCTTCACAAGGGAACCCTCCAGAAGTACTAATAAGAGTGATACAATGTCTACCTCAGGTAGCATGGGTATTCCCCCCCACAGTCACCTATGTGGTCCCTAGGAAAGGAAAATGAGGTCACCAATTCGTATCGGAATCCGGGCGGTACATTCTTTGGCAGAGATCCAACAATTCAGAGAGGGGGTGTCTCTCTTTCCTGCCTTCATTTGCTCTCGTGCTTAATTCCCAAAATAGAAGAGCTTTCCTGGTCAACTTAACGACACTGGATTTCAACTTTTAATCAACTTCTATGTTTAAATCTAGAGTGGCCTTGGAGAGTTAACTCTCCACTCACCTATTCCAAGGCCCTAATATGACCTAGACTAGTTGATGTTACTATGACAAATAAAAAAATTCTAGTTCATTTTAAATTGAGAGCTTGATTTTAATGGATTTTCTTAAGTCACGGGTAAAGTGGAAGTGCAACTTTATGGTGCTATGGATGCAAAATAAATCAATAGAAAACTTGACTACATGCACATGCAACTTTTTTTCTTCGATGAAAAGATATTTCTACAAGGTTCTACGAACAAACTATGAAAGCAAAAATTTCTTTTTCTTTTTCAAAACACACGCTCACACACTAAAAATCTAAAAAAAGACTAAAAATTCTTACAGTGAAACTATCATAATGTATACTAAATTCTTAATGCAATATTCTAAGGACTACTCTAAAAACAAGCAAATGTGTTTCTCAAAACGATCAATAGGCCAAAACTTGACAAAAGGAAAAACAAATTCAATCACAAACTCTTCCCAAAATCAAGCCAGTTCAACCTAATGAAAAGACTTCACACTTGATCAAAATGATTAGAAGACCAAAAACAAAACCAACAAAGGAAAAATAAAGGCAACAAAACGATGTTTTTGTCTTTTTATTTTTAAGGACACAAAGAGTTTTCGAGAAAACAAAAACTACTAAAGTATTCAAGATCAAATTCAAGCATAAAGAACCTCAAATTTCACAAGACATAGAAATCATAAGCATGATAAGACTTAAAGTGAAAAGTGGTTACAAACTCAAATAGAATGATCTGAACTACAACATACAAACTCCAGAAAACAAGAAAGAATTCAAGAATACCAAGAGAACTTTTCAATATTGCAAGAAAAACTTTTTAAAAAACAAAGAAAAAACCAAGAAAGCCAACTTTCAAGAAATCAAGGCAAAATGATGAAAAGGTTGGGTTATAAACAAATTGAAACCAATTCTTTGTTCCAAAGGCTCAGAACAACCAAGAACTTCACTGAGAAACCTTGAACCCAAACACAGAAATCAACACTTTACCAAAAAAAAACCTTAGGTTGACAATGTATTTTCACAAAGAGAGATAGGAAACTGAAAATTTGCAAGAAGTAGGACTTTCCTAGACAATTAATGACTAAACAAAAGAAAGAAACATCAGGCAAAACCCTTTAATGGTCTCAACATTTGAAAAAATCATTCAAAACCAAGCATATGCAACTGTGCAGTGACAGACTCGCATGTATATGCGACTTTTTTCAAGGAAACACGCGTATACGCGTGTTTCTTTGGACAAAAACATGTGTATACGCGATTATGTAGACTAAAAATTGCATATAGAAAAGTCAGTGAAGATAAATAAAAAATTTAGGTCTAATCCAGAAGATTAGACTTTTTTCCTAGGTTGTAGACAATTCAAAGATACTCAAAAAACAAGAAATCAAACAAGAAGTCCCAGATCAAGAAAGAAACAACCCAAACTAGGAAATACTAGAAGTATTCCCTAGTGGAGTCACCAACTCTGTTACAGGAATAATACACCCTAGGGTATGGGTTGAGAACCCCAACAAAGAGAAGGGCATACACTAGCAAGAAGCAAACAAACAAGCAATCTTAATGCTTAAACTACTAAAGTAGGAAGAAGATATATTACCCGAAGGTCCTACATTTGAGGTCACTCTTGTAGGGTCCAAACCCTCTGCTTCCTCCAAAGCTTCATAACCTGCAACTAATTTGAGAAAAGCACATATACTAGAGGTAGTTCAAAGCATGTTCATGATATAGATGTTAGATCATATAAGCATATAAGTATAAAATATGAAATCATACATAAGTTAGTTTAAAACATGAATTAAAGCATTAAGATCATAGCATCGGGAACAAGAAAAAGATTCTTTATTGATGACTGCAAAAGAATGTGGAAGAATACAACCTAATTCGTCCACGACTCCAAGCAAAAACTTCCTCCAGATCCTTCCAGCCCAGCCTCAATAATCCTCTTTCAAATGCATACAAATGGATGCCATATAAAGGAGATGGACATCACAATGAGGAAACATGAGTTTCCTATAGCTGGGAGTGTAGGAGGCATAGGGATAAATCATACTTGATCAGGGATAATTGGATATAATGTTAATATCCTATCTTTTTCTCCTCTTAGGCCTTCCCCATGAGGTGCATTTATATCACCTCAAAATAGTTTTTTTAGTTGGGATATAGTTGGGCCACATGCTCTTGTAGGTAGGTTTCCGGTGTAACCTATAAACCTGATGAGCCTCAGTATTGCAACAAGAATGCTGCAACTCCCAAGGCTACCGACTTTAATTATCAACCTGGGGTGCGTACAAACTTAAGAGGTATCGACACTATATGTGCAGCATACAATGTGTTCTTCCTTTCCTGTCATGATGTAATGGAGTGCATGTACTGAAGTCAAATCCTAAACTAATTGCAGAAAATGAAATGTTCGAAATGGAACCTTAACCTATTGAGAGAAAGAAAGTACAAGGAAAGAGACTGAAATCAAATGCTAAAACACACCATTTTCTGACTAAATTCTTAGAGGTTTTTCTTCAAAATAATTCTAATTTAACATGTATGCAATCCTACTACCCTAAGCATGCATATTCAAACGATCAGACCTTCTACTGTTGTGCATGTAAATGAATAAAATGAATCTGTTTTTCTTTTTGTCTTTTCCCATGTGAGAGTGTGAAAGATAATCTATTTTGGTGATGTGGTAGATGGTTTGGAGATGATGGTGGATGTTTGGAAGGCTTGGGAGACCCTTAGGTGACTTTGCATGGATTCCTAGAGGTTTTCCCTCAATTCGTCCTCAAAACAAGCCACTACAGGAAAACCTACAAGATGTACTGAAAACCTACAGGATGTAGGTTTTAACCCCGTACATAAATTACCTGCATACGAATTCTAAATCACAGGAAAAATAAAAATGCGAGAGCATAACACATCAAACACATATACACAGAGATTTCCTACTGGATCTCAAAACCGAGACTACCAGCTTGATTTTTCATTATATTCCTTTCAATGT